>JANVCJ010075445.1:0-11928 GCA_026413505.1 Epizoanthus ramosus
CCCCCCCCCCCCCCCCCCCCCCCCCCCCCCCCCCCCCCCCCCCCCCCCCCCCCCCCCCCCCCCCCCCCCCCCGATACCTGGGATTGATCGTATTTTCGGGGGGAGAGGAATGCTGTTTTCTAATTTCATGGTAAACTACTATTTATAACCTTGGTATATATATACTTTATTCTTAATATTTGTGAAGATTGATGCATCCCGTATAGCACCACGTTTTCTCATACACACTGTGACTGAATGAGCGTTTCATTTAGTTGAAATTCAATGGAACTCATCTTGGCGATTTTAAATTATTTCTTTACTTTAAGCAATGGAAAATTGGAGCTCCTTAAAATATGTTTCTTCAAAAATTTAAATGAAATGGAGGACATATTTTCGAACTGAAACTAACATTAATTATTTAAGTTATCGATATCCGGTTGTACAAAACTTAGTATGAACTACAGAACTATAAGGAAAGAACACCTAAGATCATACAGAAAAAGCTAGTACCAAATTCATCTATACCTTTATACTATCGAGACAAGGCTACATTTTCGACGAAATCGTTTCAATAATTTTTAGAGAGCCAATATGTTCACTGCTATTATCTGATTGTTTTTGTTTCCGTCATTTGATAGAGAAGATTCTAGAAAGAATTGTTTTTCAAGGTTCTGGCCAGATGTTCAATTATTGAGTGACGAGGCATGCCGCGGACTGTTTAAACACGGAACAATCTATCAAACACACAGCTTCGTTAGACTAAAACTGGTAGACTAGTTTATAAAAATCTAGGCTTCCTATGTCGGCAAGTATAAAGCCAAATTTTGGATAAATCAACTAGAAGTTGATACGTTATGATTTTTGCTGTGAGGATGGAAAGTTTAACTCAGGGGGTTGACGTTTTTAAAGTCTCCCTTTTGCTCTGAAGAAGGCCACTAGCGATCGAAACGACAGCTCAACCTTCCATCCTCATCGCGAAAAACACAACACTTCAACTTTCAGTTGATTTATCCATAATTCATCAGACTAACAACTGATTTAACGCGTACAACTCGGTTATATTTTTAAAGTAACTGATAATATATTTTAGAATTTGATAAGAATACCATTTTATGTGAGGTACTGAAGATTCGTTTCTAGAAAGTACGCTTTGAACCGATTAAAAATTTAAGTCTGTGGAATATATCATTTCCCAGTATTAGTTGGCACAGCAACTATTTCATAATGTTCTTTACTCTTCGCTTCACTGATATGAAGGTGGAAGATTACATAGTCAAACCAGAATCTTTCACCAGTCTTGTATCAATTCCCGGCCGAACAAAGGTGATGTTCACATGATTGCAGTAGATGATACCAACATTCAAAATTCAAATTTCAGTACACAGTAAACTAGTATTCCAGACAAACGATTTTGAAGACTTCATCCACAGACAATAACAAATAACCATTGCCAGTGGTTTTTGTGGGTAAATAACAGCCGGCAAAGTCTATGGATCAATTTCATATATAAGATAAACTTCGATGATGGCTTGTCAGTTGAGTCGGGCAAAAATTACTGAGAAATGGTACTGCAAAACCGAAGCACAAGTCGACACAATTGTAGAACTCAGCCTACTAGTACTCCTAACTGAAAGTGTCTTTATCTTTAAATCCTGGAATCTGTTATCTTTGTGATCATACACATGACTCATGAGGGATACAGTTAGCAAGTTAACCAAACCAAAACAGGCCCAGAAGGAATTGCATACTCACCATAATTACATATTAAAACGGCAGTAACTGGTAAGTGAACACGTTAGTTTAGTATTTTTAAGTCAAAAGGGTTATTTTCAATGTCTTATTAAATTACTTTTTGGTTTTGATAACTGAAATAGGTTTCTTGAAACAAATGTTTTCGCTCTGAGTATCAGGCAAAAACGAACGAAAACGCTTGTTTCCAAAAACTTATTTATCAAAACCCTAAAGTATTTTATATTTTAATATGGAAAATAGTATTTTTATACAATGTCTTTTATTTATAATGACTGCGCATAGTATAATATTACTTGCCACGAGAAAGGATGTTTCCATTGTCCAGATTCGATCGCATCAATATAAATTTAGGACAATCAAAGTATACCATAATTCATTAACGGATCATTAGCATAGGACAGACTATGGTCGACGAAACACAGGTTTACACAAATCGAAACTAAAGGGCTTGTCCGGCTGCAGTGCTGTTACAAACGGTGCAGAAGGATTTTATATCATGCGCAGGAAACCTAATGAGTAATGGGTTTAATTTAATTATACGTTTATTGAGTTATTTGTTTATTCGTATAGAAATTTAATACATACGAAATGAGGCATTTAGTTTCCAAAGAGAAGCGTGCCTCGTGTGTTGCAATATAGTCAATTTTCATTCCGTTTGCATGTTTTGCCACAAGTATTCCGTAGTTTTAAAATAGTCCACTAACCATATCCAATATAACCAACGTTTTTATCCACGATCGTTGAAAAGCACGGCAGTATATAGTTCAGTGCTATTTGACAATTGTTTCCATGTTATTTTGACGCGTCAATTAGCTTCTTCAGCTATTAGCTACAGTGGATTCGGTGAAGAAATGTTTGAGGATAGTTTCTCAATAAAAGCTAACATTGGTGCTGTTTTAATTTTCCTTTGATCAAAAGCGTTTGAATTAAACTTTCACTAAGTGAAAATAAGTTATGTTGATAGCGATACAGTGGATAAGAGTAATAAGAGTGAATGCAGCCCTGGCCGTGCAGTCTATATATTGAGATAAAAGTGTGTACATGTGGTTGGTTTCTGTTGCTAAAGCCAGCGATTTTAAAGTGAAAGAAAGATAACGTTTTGGAGCGGAGCTCCTTCTCAGCTTCAGTCCGGGTGATGTGATGTGATAAGAGTGAATACAGGTTATGAGTATTATGAATTTGTAACGGAAAGTTTTTTGAAAAGGATTTTCAGACATCTTACAGTACATGCCAACATTGTATGAAGCGCTCCCTTGCAATGAAAAATCCTGTTTAATATTTCATGACCCGGAGATATTGTCATTAATTGAGAGTACATCATACGCGCTTTTTTTTATAAGAGCCAGACATTTTGGCCGAGGTTCATTGTTCTTAATAATAATAAACCTTTATTTATATAGCGCTTAACCACTAGTTGTTCTAAGCGCTTAACATTTCTACAATGATTAAAAAAGTTACATAAAGTTTATGGTAGGAAAAATTATTTACATGAATGGAAACAATTGTTAACTATTTACAGGGGTTTTTTTTAAATATAGCAAAAGATATAATTTGTAAGAAACGCTCTTACACTGTACATTGAGTGCACGCTCAAACAAACCGTATAGATTTATATTTGAAGGACAATGGTGAAAATGTTTATTTTAGTGCGACTTGGAAATTTGAAAGCTTCCGTTAGAGATTCTGCACTTTATTACAAAACATGTTTACGTTTCTGGACTAACACCAGCCCCTGATGAAAACATCGTAATTACTGGAAAAATTATATGGAATATTAAGCTAAAGTTAGTGGAAAACAAAACAATATTACAGAAGACTATCTAACAAAAGAATTCTAAGAATAAATGACTTGTTTATATTCCAAATGAAGGCTTTTAACATCAAAACACAAGAATTATTGTCAAAAGGTTTCAATATCATAGACAGTTTTTCAATTACAAGCATAATTGATACACTCCTGGCACAGTGGGACAAACAGTTAAACACAATAAAATAGAAACTAAATACAGAACTAGCAACCAATATGTTTGGCTTTGGAACAATGGAAGTTTTATAAAACCTGAAAAACTAAAAAAACATGCTTATTATGAACTCGTTTCAAAGGCAACCTCTGAACCAACAGTTCAAAAGCGATATTCCGAGATCTATCATAACTATAATTTGGGTTTTCACATATTTGTTACCAAGACGAATTACAATAGAAGCGAAAGCAGGACATTTTCAGAATAAAATAATAAACAGAATCTTGTACACTAATGAAAGACTTTACAAAATGAAAATTAGCGACAGAGATATACGCACCTTTTGTAATGAAGACGAGGAACAATTGAACAACTAGTGGCACTGGCACCGCCAGGCCTGCCAGTCATGTCAGTAAAGACACAGAACACTTCTGAAACGAAGTCGTCGATTGACTTGAAACATTCCAATTTCAATGGAAACGCTAAATGAACATTTTGTTTTTTGTATATTAAAATGCAAACATTTCAGTCGAACAATTATTGGTTGGTAAACAAGTTCTCTGTCTGTGCAGAATACACAGAATGTATTCCAAGTATTCCGGAATAGGAACAGCTCCCAAACGAAAGCTTATTCTGATTTATTCCCACCATTCTTATTCCGGAATAGGAATCACACGGAATACATTCTGGCCATTCTGCTACCTGGAACAGAATACACAGAATGTATTCTCAATGTATTCTAAGTATTCCGGAATAGGAACAGCTCCCAAACGAAAGCTTATTCCGATTTACTCCGACTATTCTTATTCCGGAATAGGAATCACACGGAATACATTCTGGCCATTCTACTACCTGGAACAAAATACACAGAATGTATTCCAATTATTCCGGAATAGGAATAGCTCCCAAACGAAAGCTTATTCCGATTTATTCCAACTGTTCTTCATTCGGGAATATTGCCAAACGAACGCTCTCTAAAGTTGTGTTTGAGAGCAAAAGGTTTTCCGGACAGAGAAAAAGTGTTGTTGGCGAGCGCCAAAGGATTGCCAGCGAGGGCAAAAGGTTTTTATGCCGAGGTTCTTTTTAAGATTGAATTCAACTCGCACTTTAAAGGGGTTTTAGAAATACTAAAATATTATACACATTCGTTCATTGTAAGATTAAACTACCAGCTTTGCTTATAAGATCAATGTGTTATCCAGAAACTCGCCTTTAGTAGTTCACAATGGGTGTTCCTTTGCTAGTTTTAGTAAATCATTAACTACATCCATAAATTAAAAAACTACTCATCTCAAAATATTTGATTTGCACCTTTTGACCGTTTTAGAGGCAACACCGACCAAGGATCCATAAGCGCAACTCTCTTATAGACGCAAAATGATAGCACCGGAAAGCTTGAAACCTAGCGTTTATCTTTGAAAACTTTTAAAGCAACAGTGCTGTGTGTCAGATATCGTTTCATAATCTGCGCAGACAATTATAATTAAAAGCTATGGTTAAAATATGTTTCACAAATCGGCACTTGATAACTTTCAATTATGGAAAGTTTCTGCTTCTGTCGATAGCCTTAAAAATATTCTTTCTGTTCATCAGTATACTTATGCCAAAGTTGACTCATAGTTTTATGTTATTAATAAGCACGTTGCTCAGTTGGACGTACAACAAGGACACCTACAATATATTTTCATACTAATGATTTAAATTTCAAATTTTTGCTAATGTTGTTTTGATACAGGCTGGCTGCACCTGTTTCGAAACATAAGAGATATGTTAGACTAAGATTGGCTGGTTGCGAATGATCTAAATAATGTCTACAATTATTCAGTTGACGTTTGTTGTACATAAAAAGCCGGATGACACTTTTTAATATCAAAACATTTAGGCTTGATATGGTGAAAGGTTATATAGCTGATAACGTTGTGGATTTGAGCTGTTAAAGGCGCTAGGTATCAGATGGAAATTGTACTTCAAGACCTTTACTGTGAGCAGTAAGTACTTTACCCTATTGCATTAATTTGCTTTATATCGGCAGGCTCGATTTAAGCAAAAATACCCACCTGAAATCTGAAAATTTTAATTTCTTACTTCTTTATTTTTTTTAAAAAGTTCTTAACATTTCCTTCTACCAAAATGTTTGACGGTATTAATGCTAAAATGATTTTTAGAAAGTAAATAATCAAGCATTCGTCTTGTCGATGCCAATCAATAAATCACCCACCTGCCGACTGACATGGATAGGAACAAAAAATGCTGTCTTAAAATGGTTTGTTCAAATTAGAGACCTACATGCTATGTTTAATGCCGTAGCAGCAGGAAGTAAATCTTCCGTAAGTTCAATTTGTTCTAAGGATGGAAAACATGAAATCTTTACACTGTAGCAGTTGATATGGGTCAGATAGCTTTCAAACGTTTTACGTAATGGCTTTGCAACATAAACCTTTTTTATTATGTGGTTATTTCAACAAATAATAATAGTTAGTTAAAAATAAATATAAATATAAAACGGCGAGTGTGTTAAATTTAAACACTTCGTACAATTCCTTGCAATAAATGGTATAGAGCGAGTCTAAACTCAATTCTCTTAAATCCAAAATGATGATATGGTGGTATTTCTGATCGCCGTTTCTCGACCTTCAATACAAATACAAGAGCAATGCCATACGCTTATGGTCTCGAATCAACCGTCGAACGGCCTAAGATTTTACTGTCAACCATCAAAAAGCAATTTGTTTTTCACCGTAAACCGTCGTCGGACACCCCCCATCGACACTTTCTTTAATATCTATTCAACACAACATTTTAATGAACATGAAACGTGTTAAGTTTCATTGCTCATGGCCATTGAGCATGGAAATATCATGACATCTGCTAATCACTTCTCAAGTTTAATTTAGACTGGTTATGTTGTATTCATAATTACTTGACTACATTCTAATAATCCTTTTTGGGGGGAAACATTCAAGGCAAGCATTATAATTGTTTACGTAACATTAACTTTCCTCCAAGTAACAGAAGGTGTGGAAAGTTTTGCTAATATATTTGTTTATAGCACACTAACAGGGCCAGATAGTTTGATATCTTGGACTAGTTGGAGTTTTACATGAAATCTGTACTGTTTGTTGTGCGTGAGTCATCTACGAAAGAACTTTATACTGTGTTAACCAGACCGCGCCCTCAACTGTAAAAGACACCAAAAGCTTATGAATAACATAATTTATTTGTCAATCAGCTTTTAAGAAATGTTTACAACTAATAATCTATTTTACAACCATTTCGAGCACGAGTTTAGCAACATGAATTACATACTTTTAGAAGCTTTTTTATGTTCTTTTGTTTGCATCAGTGCAATGTATATATGTTATTTTGGTGACTAGTTTATCTGTTGATATTCTGCCTGCGGCTTAGAGATGGTCAGAAAAACCAACAGTGGCGAGAGAAACGAAATTTCGATGGCACCTCAGTGTGACCGTTTGAGGACCATCGCTAAACCTCGGGCAGAATATCATCCTATAGAGGAGAAAGCCAGAAAGGGGTTAAATTTAACATAAAGAAAACGCCGGGTTTGCAGTTTTTCAACTCTCGCACTAAATTCAATTTATCGGCCGTCAACCATATACAAGAATCGCTTAAAAATCGACATGCAGGAACTGGTAAGATGCGATTAAATCTTTACTTAGAAATGAATTGTACACATTCCAAGATTTATCGTGGATTTAAGTCCATATAAACAAACCGGAGTGGACTGGTTTGCCTAGGGTAAAAAATGTAATGTCTTTTTAATCTTTTTAAAATTTAAACTACTTATTTAAAATTTGCTTGTAAAATTACCTGTGGAACTGAGTACTAAGTGCTGATCCGTGAGTGCTGACTACTAGTCAGTGAGTCGGCTGGGGACTCGTGAAATGAAGAACACAGTCATTGATAGGAAGTGAATAAACATGACAAAATCCGGCTGCGATCCTTTCTCAGAACATCTGAGCTTGGTTGGCACACTCAGCCGACAAGTCGAGAAAGTCTTAGTGTTTCTTTGAATGAAACGGCTGGAGAATATCCACAATCATATTCACAGCTGACAAATGCTGCTTTAATTGCTCCGGTTTAGAACACTAATGATCTTTCATTTGAGCGGCACATGACCAGAAGAATTCTAGAGTACTCTAACTCTCCCCTGGCCCTACACGGATGATTTATGACAGTGGGCATCATTTGAAATATTAAGAGTCCGTCTCTGTAAAACTACAAGTAATTCCGATCGCCTCCAGTTTGAAAAATAAGTTTCCTTTACTGATTTGTTTTGGTGCTGAAAGAGTATTGTGTGAAAATTAGTTGTATTGTTATTCGAACAATATCTGGGGTGCGTTTCAAGCTGGAACTATAAACGATGTATAATAGTGGCGAGTTCGGCCGATTGAATCGACACGACTCGTCTCCGGCCGTCGGACGTATGTGTGGGCAGTATGGCATGATAACATACGGCTGAGACGCTAGGAAGTTTGGAGTACAATAACTTCCATTTATCGACCTTCAACGCGGCATGTGTATAGTTTTCCATAGCATTCCTTGATATACAACTGTGTCCGGAACGAATTATCTGTGGCCACATCTTAAAACTGCCATATTTATACACGTCAGTGCTGCGATATTTTTGGATAAATCTCCTTTAGAAGGTAAGACTTTTTACATGTATGTAATGTTTTCTACCGAATTTGGCGCAGAATCTGAAAAATATTTACTTTAGTCTAAGTTTAGTTAACCCATTTTTGACGTGTTCGCTAAAGTTGCTAAAGTATATTTTGTTTAATGCGGCATAATTTGAAATCAGAACATGTTGTTCGATGACAATTATATTCTTTGTAGCGAGTCTGGAAAGTTTTCCGAAATGTCACCTCGGTTGAAACCAGGCCTTCGTGGATGTCAGTGTGCATTGGTTTGAAGCTTGATTGCCGATAACTGAGGCATTTCAGAATATTCAGTTCATAAACAAATACCATTTCATCACTTGCACATTTCAGAACCGAAATTTTAATGAAATTATTTTTCAAATCGGAGGCGACCGGGCAGCTTTTACAGAGAACTTCTCCCGTAGGAAGAGTACAACGTGCATATCTAAACTACTTCCGTCAAAACGTTAATACTCAGTGAAGTACATTTTGGATCGTTTAGTTTTTGTATAAAGCAAAACTTCACTTTCACACACTTTCGAGTTCAAGATGTTTCTTGGACTGAAAAAATGAGACGATGATTCATAAAAAATCATTCCAGGCATTGAAGAACGTCTGATTTTCTACCGATGGCTCGCATTCTGATCTTGACAGTTGTGCATAATCTAACCTCCTGCTCCCGGCCGATCCGCCAATCATATGTGACACCTTGCTCTTCGGTGCTACATAAATGTATGCTAAAATTCTTTGGATGGCTCTTTAGCAGTTCTGATCCCAATCCTTTTTTTTATCGCTACGAGACTCGGTCTGAGTGAGAGAAAAGGGGTCTGTCGTCGCAGCCTACCTCAATTTTAGAGCGGGTGTTTACCTTATAACAGAAAGGCAATCTCTTACATGTCAAATAGCGCTTAATATGAGAAATTGGAAGGAAGGAGCATATGATGGATTGTAGCAATGTTTTATACTGATTCGAATTTCGTGTTAGTTTGTGTTTCGGCCCACCCTGGGTGCTAGCGGTTAGATCCGCTCCAGCGGGGGAGAAACCCGGACACCAAAGACCCACGTAGTTTTCCTCTGCCGGAATATATTATCGCTACACAACATTAAAGACTAGTTCGCGAAATGCTTTTGTGAAGATCCATTTAGTGTTAGCCTGTGTTCCCGCCCGGAACGCCAATTACTAAAATGTCTTCAAAGGTATTGAACTTTTGCAATCGCATTCAAGCAAAGGCTTTTTATTGGATATTAGATGTTTACTCTGAGAATTCTACTGGTAAACAGGATTAACGGACTAGTTTGTGAAATGCTTTTGTCAAGATTCATTTCGTGTTAGTTTGTGTCCCGGCCGAAACACGAATGACCCAAATCGAGTCAAAATCTGACGTATTGAGGCTTGACAAACGCATTCAATCAAAGGGTTTTCAGTCAATGTAGTGGTTTTATTTTTATTGGTACACAACATTAAAGCCGATTAGTTTGTGAAATACTTTGGTAGAGATTCTTCCATCTAGGTAATAAAATCAAGTAATGTAAATTTCTATATACTGATAGGATCAACTAGTATGCAGTTAGTTTGGTAAGTAATTATAAGCTTTCAGTTTGGGATAGTCCTGATCATACTTTTACGTACAAAGTTATTATCTTACTTTCTCAATTGATACGATATGGTTATGAAATAACTCTTTTAATATTAATTCAACACCTGCTACATGCAGGACTTAATGGTACCTTTGAAAAGTGTACCTCGGCTTTGCATGTTTTTAGCCGTAAGAGTAAAATCGTTTAGTTTTCACGTCCTTGTAATGCGCAGATCCAACAATAAGGATGTCACGAAATCGCGAGTATATCTGAACGTAACAGCCACACGTCATTCCATTTAACACATGCCTGATTAGAATATGCGAAAACATTAGAGATATCAAGACTAAATTTAAGAAACTACTTTTAAACTAATTGCTTTATTCTATCAACGTTTTTTTGTTGTGCAAATTCTGTAATTTTCAGTATTTTAACTTGTATTTTAAAAGATTTTGTAAATTATAAATTGCAGGTGAAAAACCTCAAAGGAAGCTTCACTAATTATTGTATTGTATTTTGTCGGTATACGACGATGTAATTCCATTTCCGCTCTTTACGACATTATTATACTAATCGGAAATAAAATACATTGTTTCAACGTTCATTCAAGTTTATCTCGCACATGAAATGGACAACTGCAAGATTTTGAAAACGGCTATTGGCAAGTGCTAATGGTATTCGTAACATGTGATGTTAAAACACATGTCACAAATACGGCCTGATACAGGTTTGTCGTTTCGTTATGTGTTGAATTTTGAATGAGCCATTTTGAAAATGTGTGGTGTACAATGTTGTTAGTTTGTGAGCGGTTTCTTGAACAAGGAAACTAAACTAGATCATTTCACTTCATCATAAACTGACCAACTTGAACGGTTCTGTTGGTTAACGTTTAAATTAAGAAAATAATGAAATTGGTGTTCTTCTGTGTTGTAAATTACCGGCCATTCTCCTTACATTATTAGGACGTTATTGATGACTACCAGCTTTTCTAAGAGTTCTCTATGAACTTAAATGCATTTTATAACCATTTCCGTCGAAAGCTCGATGGCGTCCAGTAGATTGAAAGCTGTTCTAACGTCGGGTGCGTAGAGAAGAGCTACACGTCGTGAACCTTTGCAGGAAAAAATGCGTCGGATAAATAATACAAGCATAAAAGAACTGAGAAACTCTTTTGGGCTGTAACCCTGGGTGAAGCCTCCCACTTCAAAGGAATCAATTTTAGGCATTCTGTTTTTAAATAGAACTATGAATCTTTTCTGAACGGAAGCCAGACTTTTAATCTCTCTTTACTGGATGTTTTACCTTTCTCTTTCCCAACTTTTGGTTGCTTCAACAAAACTGATGAGAAATGCAAAATATAAAAAATGATAAAATGAAACTTTTTAAAAGAGAAAATGTAATCTAATCAATATCGATTAGCAATTAAGGTAGTAGACCCTGTGAAACACAAGAATCATAAGTAATTTTATTTACTTCAAGTTTAATTTTAACTTCTACGCGGAAAAGGTGGTTGCCTCAGCAGAACATGAGAATTAAGCAAGAGATTATAAGCAAATAAGAAGAACTTGCCGCAGAAAATCGATATTTCATATTGTAATTAATCAACGTTTAATTATTAATTATTAATTATTAATTGTAAATATTTTTAATTATTAATTGGAAATATATGATGGCGATGCAGGATTCCCTAATAAGTTAAAGGGCCTTTGCCCTCTAGTTTTTTTTAAGTGTGCATTTATTACCCAAAGCTCAATTCTTCTAAGTTATAGACATCATAAAGGAGTAATTATATTGAGTAATTAATAACGGTCTATATGGTCCTGTATCTTACCGTACGGACCTCGTACTCGGCTAATATAAAGCATATATTTCTCTTTTCCGCAAATTCCAGCCTTGGGTATGTTCATATCATCTGAATATGGACAACTCAAAACTCAAATGGAAAACAATGTTCTTAACCAAATTCCAGCCTTGGGTATGTTCTTATTATCTGA
>JANVCJ010075456.1:0-11927 GCA_026413505.1 Epizoanthus ramosus
ACAGGCACAGGCACAGGCACAGGCACAGGCACAGGCACAGGCACAGACACAGACACAGGCACAGGCACAGGCACAGGCACAGGCACAGGCACAGGCACAGGCACAGGCACAGGCACGAGTTCGGGTACGGGCACGGGCACGGGTACGTTGGCGGGTACGGGTACTGGTACGGGTACGGGTACGGGCACAAATACCGATATG
This sequence comes from Epizoanthus ramosus, assembly GCA_026413505.1. Taxonomy (NCBI): domain Eukaryota; kingdom Metazoa; phylum Cnidaria; class Anthozoa; order Zoantharia; family Epizoanthidae; genus Epizoanthus; species Epizoanthus ramosus. The sequence continues at coordinate 202 of JANVCJ010075456.1, forward strand.
GGCAAGGGTACAGGTCCGTGTACGGGCACGGGTACGTGCACAGGTAAAGGAAAAGGTATGGGCACGCGGGTGGGTATGGGTACGGCTACAGGCACGGGAATGAGGTCGAGTGTGGACACGGGTATCGCTGTGGATGCAGGTATTGGTACAGCTACAATTAACTTCAACTACAGTTACGGACATAGGCAAAGATACGGGTACGGGTACGAACATGGGCACGGGCATGAGAACAGGTACGGGGATCAGTACGGACACATGTACCGACATACGTGTGACACTGATGCGTATGGGTAGTGGTACGAACTCTAATATTAAATTCACTTTCTGTCGGCTTACCTGGGACATCAGACCGACGCGTCTTATCCCCGTCTAGAATAGCATCGACAATTGCAGAGATTATTGTTCTAACTGTGAACATACACAAAGCAAGTATTAGTACTACTAGAATATTCATATCAATATTATCGCCCCAGGCGATAATATTACAATCCTGGACAAATATAAGTTAAACACACCCGCTCCCCCACAGGGGGCCAGTAGTATGGAACTCTCTTCCGCAGAGTATCCGTAATACTTCATGCGTGGGGACGTTTAAACGTAGAACTAGAGGCCATTTTTTAGAATGTTGGCTGAACAATAAATTTTAACTTTTGCATTTTATCACCTTATTGTCAATTTTAATCTAGTTTTTACATTTGTAGTATTTTAGTCGATTATATTTGAATATAATGCTTGTAATTTTATGAATAATGTGTTGTAGATTTTATACCTTCTTGTAAATTGTGCGGAAGATCCTCTTCGGGAGACACAATAAAGTTTTATTATTATTATTATTATTATTATTATTACAATGTTGGACAAGTTTGTAAACTGTCGCTTGTTAACTCGTTCTGATGTACTCGACAACATTCAAAATAGGGATGCGGGGGTTGAGTGTGTTTAGCTATTTTTGTCCAGGATTGCAGTTCCGAAGAGCAATTACTCTCTCCCTCTTGCACGCACTGTGCCATTTCAAAACACACATCGCTTTCTTAACAAGTTTATTGGGCAGGGAAGTAGGAGCATCGCCACAGTTTCCATTGTTCTATTTCAAGAATTTGTATTACAGAGACTGATATTATTGCGCCATGCATTATGGTAGTTTTTAATATAGCAATTGTAATCTCAAGTTTCGTTCAAATTTTATTATGTATGTGTTTGCCCTTGAAGTGTGAAAACTATTATTATTAATAGCTTTATTATTATAATCGTATATAGATTGACATTAGCAGTATTATTATAATTGTAGATAGACATTATGAGCTGAAGAGCCATTTTTGTGGAAGTTCTGATAATAAACCTTTATTATATTATTATTATTATTATTATTATTATTATTATTATTATTATTATTAATTAAATATTGTAAAACCAAGGTAAAATTTTATTTAGGCTATAAAAAAATATTAAAACGAACGTTTTCGACCAACACGGTCATCATTATTATTATTGTTGTTGTTGTTGTTGTTTTTATTATTATTACTATATATTACTATTATTATTATTATTATATTATGTGAAATCATGAAGGAAACATAATATCTTATCAATTACCTTCTTTGTCCGCTGCTAACTCATCGCTTCTTTTTTCTCTTCTTCCTACAACAAAAGATACCAATATTTTCACCGAAATAGTAAACCTTTGCCACTACAATAAAAGTGAATTCTGTAATCTGTATATTCTTGCATCAGGATGTCAAGAAATAGAACGATGATTTACTAGTAAACAAATATCTGTCTAAAACCACCACATATCCCTCAGTGAATAGTTTCACAATGTCATTGATCCAATGAATGCATTTTTTATTAGTCCCTGACATTATATTGTACTTCCCAGATATCGGATTACAGCAAATCTCTCTGGAGTCGACAGCTATTCTACTGTATTCTACATTTAGGACAAACAATCTAGGAGAAATAATCTTCTTAATAACTTCTGATGTTGTCTTCCTCGAATAGTTTTTCAAGTCTGTGAAAAAAGAAGTTATCTCATCATGTTCACTATGCGGAGAAAGTAAATATTTAAAGTTCGTTGTTCTTGGGACAAAGTTCTGTCTTAGATACAAACCCGTACTAGATCGCCGGGTTCTACACAAACATAAAGACAACTGATGATATCGCAATAAATCTACTCTCCCTTCTCCTTAAACAGTGAATACATCTATGAAGCTAATCTTCTATGTGGACGTAAGATGCTGCGAACAAACGAAAACAATCTGCGATGGGCTGTTTGTGTCTCAATAACAACTGCCTACCAATAGCCGTTCTCACATAGAGCGTGTAGATAGCATTTGTTCTAGCCTTACGTTATGTTTGAGTTCTGTTTTGAGTTCTGTTTGAATTCGTTCGCAAACGACCCATGGCAAGTTGTTTGCTGCCTTGTCCCCAGGACCCGGTTGTTCAAAGGGTGGATAAGCTATCCACCGGATGTAAGTGCTAATCACTTTTAAAAATAAGTCAAAGATTGTCCACTCTCTTGTTGATTTATCTATCCCTGGTTATTCAGTGAGTAGAAAACTACTAATGCAATGGGCAAAATGGTATCGCACAGCCTCGATTATAAACTAATTGCTGAAACCAGAAATCACTTATCCGGCGGATAGCTTATCCACCCTTTGAACAATCGGACCCAGGTGTTGAATTTAGCGGCGAGCGCATAAAAGCGCGCGATGGGGGCGAGGCAGAACTGAACAGAACAGAAATTGCTTTACCCAGGTTATGCGGTATATGGCAACAACTTTAAGATGTGAAGCCGGAGTTGTTCAAAATCACGCTTAAGAGAGACCTCACTTGTATTCATATTAAACTCAAACGTAACCACTGAACCATGACAAGGGAACGTCAAGCACCAAGCAAAGCGTGAGATTTAATGAAGGGACGCCTTACGCTTTGACCCGTTTAAGGTTTAGCGCACCCCGCTTGGTGAAATATTGTAGTTTAGCACAAAAAGGGGAGGGCTGGAGAGGTCAGCCGTCACTCCGTAATGACATCATTTCTATCTCTATAACATATTGGAACTGCAGACAACGACCCTGAGGCGATTTAAGGCGTGAGCTAACACTAATGAGATGAACGATTGTGATTGTAAATATTATTGAACAATCGTATGCATTCTGCCCATGAATTTGTGGTTTGGGATTTCAATATTATTTTTTATGCCAAATTAGATAAAAATTCACTTTTTGCAGATACTGGACCGCACTGCGTTGCAATACTTCATTGTAAAGAGATTTTGTTCTTACGAGCCGATCCAATATCTGCAAATATTACCAAGAGTTCGGGAATAAATTGTGGATCAGTGTCGACGTAAATCAAATATTTCATACAATGCAACGACTTGTAGAAATTCAATTAGCTATAATTAACTATAATTAAATCAACTATATTACTATACTATTATACTACTACTACTAACTAATGTGATAATGTAGTTGATACCTCGAGCTCTTCTTTGCAGATCGATGTCAAGAATATATGCTTCAATAATATAACAGCGATCTTCTATTTTGATAGCCAGTTATTTCTTAATTAGACCTAACACATTCTTGATATGCGTTGTATTCAATATTCCGTACAAAGCAAGAAAAGAAAAGACAAGACGCATACTGGTTAGCTCAGTTGGTAGAGCATCAGTCTCACATGCGGGAGGTCGGTGGTTCGAACACCGGCCGGACAAACACTCAGTGTCTTAAAATTAACTGAGGAGAAGGTGCTGCCTTTGCTCTAACATCTGCAAACGGTTAGACCTTCACGTCTTCTCGGATAAGGACGTTGGGTTGCAAAATCTGTTAAGGTTCTCCGTCCACCTCAGAGTGGGTTAAAGCAATAAACAAACAAAACAATTTTTTCAGTTTTATATCGAATCTCTTTCTCTCCCCATGCTGGAAAATATGAGTTGAGAGAATGGATGCAGATAGCACTTCAGTACTGTCGTGATGTGTATGAAGATAAGTTCGATTATTAAAACCTCCTAAACTGAAAGCTCATAAACTGTATTAACACAAAGGACGACATTTATGCAATGTCGGCAGATTGCAATAAGCCATTGCTATGGCTAGCGAGTATTGCTCGCGCCGATCCGTTTAGCAACAATACACTATGTTTCACGACGGTTTATCAAAATCGTTTGCGTTGCTTTGAACTGGAATACATCACAGTTATATGATTCAAAATATCCTATAAAACTGAGTGATACCTCACTTAAAATTAAACAAACTAAGGTCGCATTTTGGTGTTAATATAATGCTCTGTTTTTAAATCAAAATCAACTGCGTTTCATAAACTTACTAATCAAAATAAACCGTGCAGATAAACAATTCTGCTGGGTATCGTAAGATTCCAGCTATTGTAACGAATGCGCTATCACACAGAGGTTTGTGACATTCTGGCAGTATTGTATATTGTTCAGAGCTCTTTCCCATGGTTTACCACACTGGTTGCTGACTCAAAATTTTGAATTTAACTTCAAGAATAGGTTTGTCCTTAGCTCATCCATACTGTTTTCTTACTAGCTACATTTTTAATGATGATTCGCGAATGTTTAGGCAGAAAAAGCTCTGGGAATTTTCTAGTTTTTTTTGTGCTAAATGTTCTGTAAGATATATATGTGATCTGTTTAGATCACAGACTATGACACGAGTTGTAGAATTGGTAGCTTAGGGAATCTAATGTTAAGTCTGGTTAACTAGGAACTGGTACACCATTTTCACGTCGAGACGACATGCTATGAATCAAAGATCAAACATTTCTCATCACAATATGATCACACTTACTTATTACTGGCGAAGCTATGGACGAGCACGCCAGGTAGAAGAGCAGAAAGACCCAAACTTTCATTTCTCACATGGGGATCCGTTTTGAGTGACGGAGATCCACAACTCAGACGAAAACTTTCCAGAATCTTTAACAGTTTGTCATTCAGGGACTACAGGTAAATTAGGTACCTCAGAATATCAAATGAGTTCCTTTTTGGTTTTTCTGTCGCCACCCGCTCACTCGTGAAGAACTTAGCACACAAAGCTGCCTGTCGAATGACTTCATTCTGTTCAGTTTGGCGGGAAATAAGCCACGAGCCAATCAGACAAAAGATACATTGACAAAACCAAATATGGATCACAATTACACGGTTCGACGGTTCATGTCAAAATAACGGTCTTGGGTTTGTTTTTGTTAATAAATATCTACTTATGCATGGAAATTACAATTTGTTTAATGACACACGGGAGCAACCAATGATAACAAAGCAGATGTGAAAGTCTAACATAGAAATATCGATTTTTTTTTTAAAAAAAAAATGACACTAGATTATATAAAATAGTCTTCATAGTGTTCTTTAGCCCTTAAGTCAGAGGTCATTCCAAACAGCCATAGACATTCAAGCCAATCGTGACATTTTAACAGGTACCTGCCTGTCTACCGGTACATTCATAGCAAAGTAAGCCACCCATGTTGACATGTCTTGTGTCAGCTTAATTTACAGTAACTGGATTGCAAAACGTGGCAGAGATGTGCTAATTTGAAGCACTCGACCCAGTATTGACGAATTTTCCCCTTGTTTGCACAAACCTCAGATACAACCAATCACAAATGCAAAGTTATTAGACAATAATAATAATACTAATAATAATAATAATAATAATAACTTTATTTATACACGATGAAGTTTTAAGCGATTCCGCTTGTATGGTCGTGTGTAAATAATAAATACAATAGCTATTTACATTTCTTAATAACGTTATAATTTGCGCAGGAACACTGCATTCTTGGCAGTATTTGATTTCAAGTCATAACTTAGCTAACTTTATTGAGTTTAAGAAAATCTGAGATCAGTTACTCACAATTCGCCATACCAAAAACGATGGCGACTGGTACATTTACCCATAGCTCTTAGTGCACGAAAATCCTAAAAACATAAAAATGCACTGAAGAGTCCTAAAAGCTTCAAACCTAGCATTCACATTGGCATTAGTACAGGGATGAATTTCGCAAAAATATATGGCTTTCTATGTGCCTATTCGTTGTGTTCGGTTCGCAAGGTATTGTGGTTAAATGTACAGCCGCCATCTTATATATTATGAACAATTGGAGTTTGAGGTTCTGATTCCAGACAAACCCTAGGAAATCGCTAAGTTTCATTGGATAGTCTTATGGTTTGTTTCTTTCAGTCGACCAAATCAAAGTAATCCCTCTTTCTGTAGTAGCACTGTGAGAGAAACTCCATTAAAATCGGTCCATGCAGCACTCTAGTCATTTTGTTGCAATTTTAAAAACACTCGATAACTTAATGAGAGTTAAATGTATATCTTCTTTCACTATTGTCACTATTGCTGCATACATGTACAAATGTACATATGGGCAAATCCTAAACATTCCACTGCTTTTTGGGGGAAAATTCCCCAATAATTTTATGCATACACCACATTCCTAACTTCGGACCTAATTTAAAAAAATTGCCTGACCTAAACACCTAAATTTCCTAATACATGTAGACCCTTCTTTCGAGAAGAATGTTGATCAAAAAACTTGATGTTAGCACTTTGAAATGCCAGGAATGGACGTTGGTAAGCAGTGAAAATTTGAGGATTCTATCTCAAAAACTGCAACACTGGCGAAGTTTTTAAAAACCACTTTTTTTGTAGAGAATGCATGCTGAACTTGACCTTGATAGGCATGCATACCCACCGAGGTCAAATTATCAGTAATCAATAATTATCATTATCTGTAAATATTACTTGGCCAGTGTCACAATTGTTGATATAAAATGCCACTATCTTACCAACGTTCACTTGCTCTTTCCATTTCTGGCATTTTCAAAGTGCTTACATCAAGTTTTTGATCAACATTCTCCTCGTGAGAAGGGTCTGTACCAACACACAAGAAGACAACAACAAAATGTACTGACCTGCAGGTCAATCTCTCCATGAATGCCTGGAACACGTACGGTGCCTCCAAGAATTGCCTAGATTCAAACATACAATATTAAACAACACATGTATGTCTCTTGTGTACTGTGCATAATAATAATAATAATAATAAAACGGTATTTATAGTGCCTTTTCTAAAAAAATTCAAAGACACTGAAACCAGACTTGCAATGTAATGTAATTACATTGTACCTACAAACTTGCAGTCCCACAAAACATACAAGATAATAAATAATAGTAAAGAAAGACCAGATGATTACTCTGTGACAAAATAATACATGTATGCTTCAATACATGTACATGTAGGACGAGCCAAGTTGCACCAAATCTGCAAAGAAACTCATGGGTTGAAATTACTTTTAAAACATAATGTTGTCTATAGTATACATGTATACATGTGATGTACATAAAATCTAACTCTCCAACTTGCCCTGGGGGAGGGGATGGTAGGGGGAATTTGTTCCCTACATGTAAATCCAATTGGTCAGAGAACTTGATTCTCAAGCCCATTTGAGGTCGATTACTGAAGAAACTACACTATGTACCGTATGAACATTGATAGAAACACCATTCCCTAGTAGGTGATTAGACACTCACTTGAGTGAAACTTATCGTAGCTTCTGAGTGCACATTGACACCATCTCTCTTGAATATCTTGCTATCAGCAACCTGTAGAAACATGTACTCGTTCATCAACTTACAAGATATATCCACTGTTACATGTACGTATATACATAGAGGAATGTGTGTGTTAATATCTGTAAAAACTAACCAAAATCAGTATAGCTTCTAATTTGATAGATTTGGAACAATTATGAAGAAATTAAATTAACGAGTGTTTATTACAATACATGTATGGGAAATTAAAACTCTACTGATAATCATTTGTAAATTTCTGTGTGGCTATACATGTACACGTGTGTGGCAGTATGCATGTGTGTCTGTGTTTTTTTTAATATGGTTTGTGTGTGAAAAGTGAGTGTGTCCATGTAATACATGTACATGTATTAACATAAATGGTCTGAACCCAGGTGCAATAATGTTTGAAGTAGAGCAATCATCCGGGTTTGTGTAGTTACTGAGAAGTTAAACTCTACTGACTTAGAAGATGACTTCCACACAGGTTGTCGAAACATCAGTCATCAACAACAGTCCTTCTCAGGACTATACAAACCCAGACAATCTCTCCACTGTAAACACATACATGTATGTGTGTACATGTACATGTGTGTGTGCAAACACGGGTGTGCACATTGCACGTATCAATTATGTGTGTGCATATAGCAGTGTGTGTAGTTTTACTATAAATATACATGTACATCTGTATACGTGATTAACTGTAACGTAACAAGGAGATTTCAGTTACTGTCATTTATTAGCCAGACACGCCCAGCCTTGGCTTGAAGTTGGATACAAAGGTTTCATTGTTGAAACTGTCAGCTCTAGGGTGTTTGGAATTAAAAAGGTCTGTTGTTAAACGTTTCATGTATAGCTTTAGGATGTCTGAATGAAATGCAAGTGTTTTCCTCTGTGCCCTTTTGTACTTCCTAATACAAGTCAGTTTTCTTTTTCTCTTCTTTTCAAGTACAGACCAAAACTATCAAAATATTTACTCAAATGTTCTGGTTATATGGCTCGGTTAGCCCCAAGGTTATTCCAGGTAACCAACACCTATCTCTATCCCAACTCCTTCAACTATCTGTAAAATAGCACATACTGTGTATAAGGTGTTGTTGTTGTTGTTGTTGTTGTTGTTGTTGTTGTTGTTGTTGTTGTTGTATCAGAAATCCACCTATACCATGCAATTAGCCACACAGTGCAGAAGACGAATTTATGCTGTGGTTTCAAATTTACCTTGAATGAAACAAAGATTTCTCCAGTTGAAACTGGTATTCTAAATGTCTGACCATCCTCAACACCTAGCAACAGAACAAACCAAATGAATACAAGTTAGTGTAACTATTCCAATTTGTATCACAGGCAATACAAGTGCTGACAAGTAGCTACAATGTACAGTTTCAAACATTGTACATGCACATATAGCCGTGCTCTAATTATACTTCAAACCGTCAAACCATCAGTCTTGGTGTAAATACATGTACAAGTGGTACAAGTGCATAATTATCATTTGCTGTATGCATAGAGAATCTTGGGGGCTCAACGCAATGGTAACAGGCCTCGGTGAGGTTTACAAGTGCCACCATTGTTCTCCTCATAAATGCCGAGAAATGCCTACCGTCAAACTAAAGGCTCTGCCACTGAAGTCGCATGTCACACGTCCCCGTCATCGTAGCCCCTGGGAATGCTTCGGCAGCCGAGTGACAGCGGCGACAGGCGAATCTCCGGCGCCTCTAAATAACCGGAACCCGTGAGCTAAGGGAAGGAAAACCCCTACAGAAAACCACTGGCCCTCCAGGTTGGGGGTTGGGCGTGGGGCCAGCAACCCTACCCTATAAAAAGACCTTACGCTACAGAAACCAATGCAACAGTTCAACAACAACAGAATATCCTGGGTCATCAGAGAGAAGGCTGCCACGAGGCAAGTAACGTGACGCTTGAAGACCAAAGCCGAGAGGACGTCCGCAAGCCGAGAACTTCCCTTCTGGATCCCAAAAGTAAAATTAGAATTGGCTGCTGGAATGTCAGAACCATGTTCGAAACAGGAAAAGCAGCACAAGTGGCAAAGGAAATGGCAGAATACCGAATTAATATTTTAGGAATTTCAGAATGCAGATGGACTGATAATGGAAGACTTAAGTTAGCCGACGGGACGACAGTGTTATATTCTGGACGAAAAGATGGGCATCATCAAGCAGGAGTAGCTCTTATGTTGGACAAAGTAGCCGAGAAAGCATTACTCGACTGGAGACCGATAAACGAGAGATTATTAGTGGCCCGCTTCGATTCGAAATACAGCAAGCTTAGTATTGTTCAGTGTTACGCCCCAACTAACGACGCAGAAGAAGAAGAGAAGGACAACTTTTACAATGAGCTACAGGCAGTTACCACAACCATCCCAAGTCATGACGTGCTGATCATTATGGGCGACCTAAATGCAAAAGTTGGAGCAGACAACACCGGTAGAGAAGACCACATGGCCGGAAATGGCATAGGAACAATGAACGAGAATGGAGAGCTATTTGCCGATTTTTGCGGGCTAAATAACATGATCATCGGAGGAACGATTTTTGCACACAAAGACATCCACAAATACACATGGCTATCTCCAGATAGGAAAACCAAAAATCAAATTGACCACATAGCAATAAATAAGAAGTGGAGAACCTCCCTACTGGACGTCAGAACATTCAGAGGAGCAGATGTTGGGAGCGACCATATGCTCGTAGTAAGCACCATCCGACTGAAGTTAAGGAGAGCAGCGAAACCTTCTCAACGGAAAAGACTTAATCTAGGACAGCTAAAAGACCCAGACGTCAGAACAGAATTTAGCATCAAGTTACAGAACAGGTTTCAGACCCTGGCCGAGATGGATGAGCAATTGGAAGAAACCGGAGTGGATATTGAGAATATATGGCTGGGTATCAAGAACGCATACATGGAAACTGGGGCAAGCACCTTGGGTTACGTCAACAAGAAAAGGAAAAAATGGCTATCAGACAAGACGTGGAAACTTATTGAAGAAAGGAAGTGCATTAAGAAGCAAGAACTAGGTACAAAAGAGGCAAACGTAGCCAAAGACCTACGAGAACAATATAGAGCCAAAGACAAGGAAGTCAAGAGAAACGCCCGACAAGACAAACGCAATTTTATGGATGAAACAGCTGAGGAAGCAGAAGAGGCAGCCAGAGTGAACGACGTCAAAAAACTTTACAATATCACGAAACAACTATCGGGTAAATCACAGCGGCAGACAACATCACCAGTCAAAGATATGAACGGAAAAACCTTAACTACGCTTGAAGAACAGCTATCGAGATGGACCGAACACTTCAGTACCCTCCTCAACAGAGATGAACCCCGCAATCCTCCGCGATTTGAACACAATGTACCAGAACTAGACATCGATACAAGTATCCCTACTAGAGCAGAAGTTAGAGAAGCGATAAAGAAACTGAAAAACCATAAAGCGCCAGGTTATGATGAACTACCGGCAGAACTACTGAAAGCAGACATTGAGCAAGCAACGGAAGTCCTCTCAGTTCTATTTGAAGCCATATGGGAGAAAGAGAAGATACCAAATGACTGGCAGAAAGGACTTATCGCAAAACTGTCAAAAAAGGGAGATTTATCAGACTGCAATAATTGGCGAGGCATAACTCTACTTTCAATAGCGTCGAAAGTATTTACCAGAATCATTCTAATGCGAATAGAAAAAGCAGTTGAAAGTCAGCTAAGAGAAGAACAAGCAGGTTTCCGAAAAGGGCGATCGTGCACAGAACAGATCCTTGTACTACGAAACATTATTGAACAGTGCATCGAATGGCAAACAACTGTCTACTTAAATTTCATCGATTTCCAAAAGGCTTTTGACAGTATACATCGCGAGACCATGTGGAAAATTCTGAAGCTCTACGGAATTCCAGAGAAAATTATTCGAGTAATCCAGACCCTTTACAGCGACTTCACATGCAGCGTCCTTCATAATGGCAATCTCACACCTTGGTTTGCAGTGCAATCAGGAGTTAGACAAGGATGTATGCTATCACCGTTATTATTCTTGATAATGCTCGACTGGATCATGAAGGAAACAACAAAGGAAAATCGAACAGGAATCAGATGGACGCTAACAACACAGCTGGAGGA
>JANVCJ010075467.1:0-11921 GCA_026413505.1 Epizoanthus ramosus
CTGTGAAAAAAATCCGAATTTAAATTAAATTTCCAGAAAAAGTTATGTTTTTGACAAAAGTGTCATTCATAAACATGATTGCCATGGCAACAAAGGAGTATTTACAGCTCTGATTGGCACATCAAATTGTACATTACTAGATTTTGGGAAAAGTCAGGAAGTTTCAAGTTAATAGCATTTACCGTTTAGAAAGAAAATGTCCTTGGGGGGAGGGGGCGATTAGGCCCCCGACCCAGATAGGGTTAAACGAATGCATTTCATTTCCAATTGATATCCAAAGCATATCTTATCACATGTCATAATGAGTAATGACTGACTATTGCTATACTATCACAAGTTGAGTGCTGTCGAATTCAGTTTTCATGGTAAAACCATGAGCACTCCAGCAGGACTTAGTGACTCAATTAGACTGGGTATAAATTAGACTGGGTATAAATTAGACTGGGTATAAATTAGGCTGGGTATAAATTAGACTGGGTATAAATTAGACTGGGTATAAATTAGACTGGGTATAAATTAGACTGGGTATAAATTAGACTGGGTATAAATAATACTATACATACATGGTTGATTCAAAATTGCTTTTTTATTCTATCTTCGTATTTATTTCCGCTCTGTCTCGACAAATATGTTCAGTGAACAGTTGGCCAAGGTAGAGCAGACACGGCTTCTCCGTAAAGCATGACTCTGTTATGAAATATTTCTATTTTTACCGTGTATAAATAATGGATCATCATCTTCTTCATCATCACACCCTCTTAGTTGAATGGAATCAAATCACCATTTGTTTTAGATAACTGCTTTGTGTGAGGTATCTACAAATCAACATCAACGTCTTTTTGTGTTTTTCAAGTTTTATCGGCGTATGAGAAGTTTTTCGAACTCGGGTGGGGTTATATTAGACTCTAGCGTAAATCTATTTTGTTCGGAATCCTCACTCGTAAGATTATGTCCTTGCCAATCTAAGATAAGACCCGTATCTCCTCCCTACATAAATTTAAACTAATTTATACGCCCAGTTATAATTAAGTGATGCCGCCATCTTGGATTATTTTTAGTTTTTACCAATTTTGAAAAATATGAATGGAAATAATTTAAAAACAATATTTTACACGTTAAAACTATGAAATAACCAACAGAAAACCGAACAATTGGAGATTAGAGCAAAATGTTTCTTAGAAGATCTTTCGAAAATGAATACTGACCTTGTAGACACTGAAAAGCTTGGATTACAACTCTTCTGTATTCTGAGCAGCTCCTAACTCTCCAAAGGCTTTCTTGAAATGCAATCACGATATTCTCGGAACCTGAATATATTGACAGCACCACCAACACTAAATGACAGTGCTGAATGAGAATGTTAGTGGTGACAGGTGACAGAGAAAAGTTTCTTGTTGCATATTTTTCAGTTTATTTATGTTTTAATGAGCAATCAGTAAAGAGAGCATTAGCACGTATTAACGAATATTTCAGTTAAAACTCTATTCAAGTTGCAAACTGTTTAATATATATATATATACGCTCTACCCAGATAAGCAATATGTTGTATGATTTCCTAGCGAAAGAGAACTATGAAGCGGTGCTTCTTAACTGAGAACCATGGGCCATGGCGATGGATTGACATATGACCTAAATAATTTTGCAGGGTCCTGCAGGTTAGCTTGTTCGTAACTGACACTGCGTTGAATAACGAGGAGAAAGAATGAAGACATTTTCTACACATCAGTGATTTACTCCAAGAACAAACACAATGCATTACACGGTGTAGGTTAAACGATATTGCAGTGAGGTCATAGCGCCGACCGACATACCTGCTGATTCTCGACCGAGGCAGAAAGAAAGATTTTTCACTGACAATATTCTAACAAATGGCTACCAGATAAATAGAAATATTCAAGTTTTAAGTATTGTTGCTGAGTTGTTATGGAAAATAAAAACGTTTTAAAAACAAAGATATAATTGCAGTATACGATATGATGATCTATTATACGATAGGTACACAAAACCGTACAATAATAGCAATAGCGTCGAATATCACGCGTCAAATATCATATATATAGTAATAGTATAGAAATCTAAATGTTTCCCTAGCGCTCACAATATCGCTAGGAGCGACGCTCTAAAACCACAACCAATGAAACAAACAAGGTTAAAAAAAATCTATAATTCGAACAAAATATCATTTTGGCCTAAAGAGGATCTTATTTCGAACGATTTTGATTTGTCCATACATTTGCTCTTATTTCTTGTCATGGATTTCCCTTCTCATCAGCTCTTTAATATCCACTCTTCCTCCGTTTGCGCCTGTGATTCACTCTGGCAGTTTAATCTTCAATCAGTTTTTAGATTTTGAAGAATTTGATTAAACTTTCTTTTCAAATATTCCATTGCAATTAACATTGTTTAGCTTGAAAGAAACTTGTGAGTCTCAAAATTCTCTTCTTCAAATAAAAAACGGTTTGTGAATGTTTGCGAAGCTTTAGATTATGCCACTTGAGTCCAGCCAATGAAATGGCTAGTTTCGCGGCTCTATTGTTTGACAGCTAATCAGATTCTTTGATCACATTTTCAGCTACAGTGAAAAGTAGATGTTGTACTGTGAACAGCGGATTGCCATGAAAAACATAGCTTGCCGATTTTGTGTCATTTTCGGTTTAAACACAAATCTTCTAGCCGAAAAAAGGAAATATCGAATAATCACTTATTAGGTGGTTTAGCAGCCAATATGATGACATATTGCCATTGACACCAACGTCTGTTTTAATCAGCAATCAGCACAGAGAGCAAACACTTGTTGACGACTATTTCAGTTAAAACTCTATTGTAGTTGCAAACTGTTTTAATATACATATATATGCTCTACCCAGATAAGTAATATGTTATATGATTTCCTAGCGAAAGAGAACTATGAAACGCCGCGCTTCTTAACTCAGAACCATTGACCATGGCGATGGATTGACATACGATCTAAATAAGTTTTCAGGGTCCGGCAGGTTAGCTTGTTCGTAACTGACACCGCGTTGAATAACGAGGAGAAGGAATGAAGACATTTTCTACATATCAGTGATTTACCCCAAGAACAAACACAATGCATTACACGCTGTAAGTTAAACGATATTGCAGTGATCGACATACCTGCTGATTATCGACCGAGGCAGAAAGAAAGATTTTTCACTGACAATATTCTAACAAATGGCTACCAGATAAATAGACATATACAGGTTTTAAGTATTGTTGCTGAGTTGTTATGGCAAATAAGAACGTTTTAAAAAAAATGATATAATTGCAGTATACGATACGATGACTTATTATACGATAGGTACACAAAACCGTACAATAATAGCAATAGACAACGACGAATATTACGCGTCGAATATCATACTAATAGTATAGAAATCTAAATTTTTGCATAGCGCTCAAAATCACGCTAGAAATCGCTCTAAAACCACAACCAAAGAAACAAACAAGGTTAAAAATAATCTATAATTCGAACAAAATATCATTTTTGCCTGAAGTGGATTTTATTTCGAACGATTTTGATTTCTCCATACATTTGCTCTTAATTCTTGTCATGGATTTTCCTTCTCGTCAGCTCTTTAATATCCACTCTTCCTCCGTTCGCGCCTGTGATTCAGTCAAACGAGTGAACACAGAAACCGAGTTTGGTGCAAAATTCGAGACGAGAAGATAAAAGCGGTAACTTCAAAGGGCCATGTAAATGTCTTTTTAATGTTATAAAATGAAAAATCCATAAAGAAAAAACGAATTTCTGAACCGGTGAACAAAAATTCAGCTGCCTTTGTTCAAAAAAGTATAAAATATCCAACGATATTTTATATGTAAAAATATATGACTTTTATCATCTTTGTTAATACTAGCTAGGTATCTTATGGATTTTTATTTGATTAATAGAAATATTCAGAATTAAGTATTATTGCTGAGTTGTTATGCCAAATAAGACCGTTTTTAATTGCAGTTTACGATACGATGACATATTGCCATTGATTCCAAAATAAGTTTTTGACACCCAGTAAATTATGAATGGACAACTAGTTTATTTTTCAAATATTGTCTTGTAAGTGTTTCAAAATTGATTGTAATAATATTGTATCCTGCTAACTCCAATATATATACCAATTTACAAACAAGAAATGCTGCTCTATCGATGATGATACGAAGTGGTATATAGTACCAACGAAAAAGGAATAGAACTAGACTTCAATCCCATAAAATCTTTATTAATTATGACCGACCATTTGACCGGTTTGCCCGACACGACAGAGCTAGCTCTGTCAAGGAGCGGGAGACCAAAAGAGGGGAATTTCCATGCCCAATTTCAGTCCTAGCCCTAGAATGTTGTCGACCTAATTTCATACCAGTGATTTTAACAACCTTAGCTACCACGAATGGGTTGCACTGCACATCTCCACAGTTTCTTCCAAAAACCATACTCATTTTCAGACCAAATGCTTAAAGTGTATACCCAATTTCAGACCAAAATGGCTCGAAAACCATAACCTTTGGGGCAGCTCATAGCTCATGTCAGGCAGAACCGCCCCCCCCCCCCCGGGGGGATCATCGTCTCACGCATTTTCATACACGTGTCCCAATCTCGTTCTCAGAGCCCGCGTTCTTTTTGGCCTGCGGCGAGGAACGAAGGGCTCAGGAATAAAGCACAAGCAAGTCCGCGATCTGCGGACTGCCTTATAAGAAATATCAATTGTCTCTGGGCCACTATAGTGGCGGTTTACGCATGCGCCGGCTCGTGCTTTATTCCAGAGCCCTTCGTTTCTCGCCGTAGGCTTAAAAGAACGCGGGCTGTGGGAACGAGATTGACACGTGTCCCACAAAGCCTGGTTTACAGTTGCGACGGAGACTGCAGTCCATATAGGCTATGCAAAACGGGCACAAAGTTGATCTACTTCTATCCGTGTTATATGGACAATAATAATTATATCTCTATTTTATTTCCGTCTCCGTTTATTGTACCGTAGTCGTAGCCATTAATAATGCCTCGTGGTTTCTTCAACGCCCTAATGCGCGATCTGCTGCAGGAGTTTCTACTCCAGTTGACTTGGTAGGTTACAAACAGCTTGATGCTACTTGAATGATTTATAGGAGGAAATAGCTTGAATGGAGAGTGTCAGCGGTACCAGTAGCATTGGCTGTTTATCTTTAGAACCATTTTTATCGTAATGACAGTCATGATCAGCAGAGGTTTATAAAGGGTTTCCTTCATAGTAATTTAATTTAAGACATTTTGCGATCTCAACATAACTGTTGAGCACCTTAATAACCTCGTTTGCTCTGTCTGTCCGGCAGGATATTTTGCCCTCGGTCTTTCGTACAGACCTCGCTCCGCTCGGTCTGTATAATGAAAGACTTCGCGGGCAAAATATTCTCCCGGACAGACCTCGCACTCGGTTATTAAGATGTATGGTTTTATCATTTGAAAATCCATAAGATCCGAATATTAACAGTGTTGATAAAAGTCATATCTTTGTACATATAGGATATCATATACGCCGTTTTTGACGAAAGTCAGCTGAATTTTTTTCGCTAGCTCAGAAATTCGTTTTTCTTATAGATTTTTACGTGATTTTGCTGTGAACTGGTTCAAAAGTTCGTTTTTTTTCTTATGGATTTTCATATGATAAAGAGAAACTTACATGGCTGTTTGAAGATATGGCTTTTATCTCCTCATGTCGAATTAAGAATCGGTTAAGAATCATAACGGATATCGCGGCTATAGTCACATTACAATATCGCTTTACCTACCGCAGTGCACCGTGTTTGTTATTGGAGTTAATCGCTGATGTGTAGAAACATCATTTATTTCATCTCCCCGTTATGCAACGGGGCGCCAGTGACGAGCACGATGACCTGTTGGTCCCCCGTGAAACTCTTTACACTACATAACATTCATCTGCCTCCATGGCCAATGGTTCTGAGTTGGGAAACACTGTTTCATATTTCCTTCAGTTGCTAGGAAATCATACCATATACTATAACACTTATCTACCCTTTCTAAAATACTTAGAGAACCATAAGAATTTAACTGCTTAATTATTAGAAGGAAACCCCTTTACAAGCCTCTGCTGATCATGGCTGTCATTAGAATAGAAATTGTTCTAAAGATAATTGCCAATGCGACTGGTACCGCTGACACTCTCCATTCAAGCTAATCTCTCCGAGAATCCTACAAGTAGCGTCAAGCTGTATATAACCTAACCTATTTTAGTATGTTTCGGAGCGTAGATCCTCCTGCTGTTGATCGGGCATTAGGTTGTCTAAGAAACCACGACTATAAACTGCTACGACGGTGGTGCAATAGTCGGGACAGCAAATAAATAGAGTTGTCCATATAAACACTGTAAAACGTACACGGGCCGATGTGAATCAAACTTTACCGCTCTTTTCAGTCGTACTCGTTTTGTAAAGTTTGTATGATCCCCAGTCTCCGTCTCTAGTGTGAACCAGGCTTTATATTATGGAACATGTGTATGAAAATGATTCACTTAAGTCTAAGACTAAGATCGCTTTTCATTTGTCGGAATGGCTATTAAAAGGTAAAGTTAAAGTAACTTTATTTCACGTCGGTAGTTCCGTCAGCTCTGATTTGGCTCATATCAAATAGAACACAACAACTTTCGGAACTGGTTCTGGTCAGAATCGCTCTGCCTATGACGTTGAATTCTCCCGTTGTAGACGGCCAAGGCGCTGGAATTTGGAGTGATGTTTCGAGATGATGCTCACGCGCTCCTTGACACTTCTAATTCTTGGAAATACAATGAGTCTTCAGTTGCCAAACCTAGCTCTGTAAGGTCGGCCAGTCCTATCAAATGGAAACGAAACACATTTTTGGTTTTCTCTTTTGGTCATAATTAGAGTAATTAGTAAAGGTTATTTACGGGATTGAAGTCTAGTAACTCCGAAATAAAACAGTAATGTATTCCTTTAGACAGTGAATTGAAGTATATTTATAGAAGGTTACGAAGAAGGTTACGAATAAATTATAATGTATCGTATTTGCAGTTTGACTTCCCTTTAATAGACCTTTTCAAGGTTATTGCCGCGGTCTTGATGGGGTTTAGCCTGCGATGGAAAACAAATAGGGTTTGAGATATCCTTGCGGACGGCGGCATGCAGGCTAGATGGGGGTGCAACCAAAATTACCTAAAATGTTTTTTTTGTAGAGTTTGGACCTCTGTGACTTAGCTTCAAAATATCAGATTACAATAAATATTATCAGGTATTTCTTCTAAGATTATTTCCTCTAAACAGGAAGTATTGGCTTAGATTATAACTAATCTGCAATCACAGATTTCTAACGTATACAAATCCATGTGACCTACATGATATACGTCTTACTATCGTGATGTCTTCGATATTGGTCTAGATTTTTGTTAAGTGCTAATGTCAATATAAAAGCTAAACTTTGACTTTAGAAAATCCGACAAATTTGAAGAGATTTACGGATTGATTTACGCAACATTCAAAAGTCTATGAGTGTATAAGAGAAACTTCCAACCCAGAAATGCTAGTATCGCTATTATTTTCGGTGACCCTTCTACAAATATACTAGAACACCAACTTTCTCTACTCTACTCTTCTCTACTCTACTCTTTCCCACCCTTGGAACTTCAAAAAGCACCGTTTAGGGCCGAGCACGCTAGCCTGACCCGCGTATAGCCCGCACTTAATGCGGAGTACCCCCGGGGATCAATATCTCATTTTATCGTACCACAAATATGTCCATTCGTTTATTGTTACATTCTTATTTACAGTAAAAACTCAGTAACAATACTTAATAAATACCCTAATATGTCTCTATAGTTTTTCTTTTATCTGGTTGTCATTGGTAAGTAGGTTTGAAAATTGTCAGTGAAAATCATTCTTCTATCTCGGTTGAGAATCATAACGGATATCGCGGCTAGAGCCACAATACAATATCGCTTTACCTACCTCAGTGCACCGTGTTTGTTTTTGGAGTTAATCACTGATGTGTAGAAAAGTATTTATTCCATCTCTCGGTTATGCAACGGGGCGCCGGTGACGAGCACATGACCTGTTGGTCTCCCGTGAAACTTTTTAGACCATATAACATTCCATCTACCTCCATGGCCAATGGTTATGAGTCGGGAAACGTTGTTTCATATTTCATTTTTGTTAGGAAATCATACCATAGAGCACCTATCTGGCTAGAGGGTATTAAAACATTTTACAAAAACTATAACGTTCTAAAAGATTCATCACTCTGTGCTTGCTCCCCGCTGTACAACGACATTCGTTGATATGACTTATTAATGATGCAACAAGTAACTCTTCTCTGACACCTGTTCCTGTCAGTGTTAACGGGAACGGGAGTCATCTTATTCAGGTTCTGGGAACACCGTTGCGGCACTTCAAGAAAGACTTCATCGAGTTAAAAGCTGTTTCAAAAGCCGAAAAGTTGTTATCCAAGCTTTCATACAAGGTTAGTGCTTTTTCTTTTTCTAAAGATCCTCTCAAACAAATTTCGAGAAATTATTTATCAATTGAAATATATCAATATATCCTATTGTTAACTTTATTGATCGATTTTCGCTCTAAAGTTGTTTTGATCCTTTAACTAAACACCATATTAATTGAATAGCGTCTGTTTTGTTTGTTTTTCGACTTGACCATCCAATCGTGGACGGAAAGCGATACTATGGACGTTTCCGAGGCCGTTGGACCGTTTTATCATCTATTGAAATTTCTTAACAAAACATTATCAAGAACACTGGTAGATTTGAAACAAATTGCATCAAGGTTGGCTTTGTACAAAGAGTTTTTTGGTACCAGCTCTCTTCTTTCATTCGATCAAAAAGCCAACAACTCTCATCAATGGCGGCTAGGTACTAACAATGTTTTGGTACCAGGTCTTTTCTTTCATTTCGGTCAAAACAGCCAACAACTTTCATCAAGGGTGGCTAGGTACTAACAATGTTTTGGTACCAGGTCTGTTCTTTCATTTCAATTCGATCAAAAAAGCCAACAGCTTTTATCAAGGATGGGTAGATGCTAACAATGTTTTGGTACCAGGTCTTTTCTTTCATTTCGGTCAAAAAGGCCAACAACTTTCAACAATTTCCAATACCGATTTGGAGTAAAGCCGAGATTCCACGGTTTTAATCTCACGTACCTATTTTTTTCAATGTTTTGAAATGGATTTGGCTTTTTTTCAGTTCTTAGGACAGATATTGAATCGGTTCTTCCTCTAATAACCAAATTTTCGGGATATACTTTAGACATTAGAATAGGGCTACATCGTACCTTGCAGCCCTTGGGAGAGGGGTAATAGGGCTATCTAACAGCCCTTTGGGGAGAGGGATAGTAGAGTTACCTTATAGCAGCCCTTGGGGGAGTAGTAGTAAAGCTACCTAGCAGTCCTTGGGAGGAGGGGTAATAGGGCTATCTAACAGCCCTTGGGGGAGAGGGATAGTAGAGTTACCTTATAGCAGCTCTTGGGGGAGTGGTAGTAAAGCTACTTAGCAGTCCTTGAGAGGAGGGGTAATAGGGCTAGCTTGCAGCATTTTGGAGGAGGGGCAATAGGGGTCCTAGCAATCCGTGGGGGATGGATAATAGGAGCAAATAGCACTTGAGAGGAGGGGTAATAGGGCTACCTTGCAGCCCTTGGGAGATGGGGTAATAGGGCTACCTTGCAGCCCTTGGGAGACGTTGTAATAGGGCTACCTTGAAGCCCTTGGGAGGAGGGGTAATAGGGCTAGCTTGCAGCACCTGGGAGGAGGGGCAATAGAGGCCCTAGCAATCCTTGGGGATAGATAATAGGACCACATAGCACTTAAGAGGAGGGGTAATAGGGCTACCTTGCAGCCCTTGGGAGGAGGGGTATCTAGCAGCCCTTTGGGGAAAGGGAAAGTAGGGCTACATTATAGCAACCTTTGGGGGAGGGGTAGTAAAGCTACTTAGCAGCCTTGGGAGGAGGGGGATTAGGGCTACATTGCAGCCTTTAGAGGAGAGGTAATGGGGTATATAGCAGCATCTGGGAGGAGGGATAATAGAGCTATCTAGCAGTCATTTTTGGTTGGGTGTAGTATGGCTCTCTAGCAGCCCTTGGTGGAGAGGTAATAAGGTTTCCTATCAGATAGACTTCTGGGGCATGTGTAATAGGGCTTGTGCTCAGTTTTATCGTACAACTAGTTTCTGGGAAATCTCAATATTATGTATTTTTATATATTTTAATCTTAGAAATTTATTAATATTTTTTAACAATTGCAAGAATCATTGAGGCAGCTTGTTTAAATGCGCTTTTAAGAAATAAACTTTTATTATTATGTGCAGAAATGCTCCGAAGTGTTTTTTTCTCCATTACTGAACAGTTAGCTTAAAAGTAACAGGAACACAACCTGGTTCATTACATCTTTCAAAAACACAATTGTATCCATTTTTGTGCAGAAATATGGCCCAGATTTTGAAATCCCTGATGTTCCTGCTGATATTAGTTATACTGAAGCCAACAAAACTCGATGCACTGAAATCCAGTATTGCGCCAGGTAAGAAAGTGTTAGATTTTGAACATATTATTTAGACAGTAAAAATAGGAAGGAATTAGATTAGTGATTGATTGATTACAGAATACGCTACATAGGAAGGTATGTACTGTGGTGCCAAGAAGTTTCGAAACGGGGATTTTATAGAAAAATGTGTTGTCTGACGAGGGTATTCCACGTTAAATTTCACGAGTAAGATAATAATAATCCCATAGTATACATGAATCTGAGAGAGCTGATTGAGTTAAAAGTCCGAAAATTTACGTGCCTAAACAAAATGTGCTGGATGATATCTTGGTCGCGCGAGCGCAGCGGAACGCTTAATCTGTACTACTGCAGATTCATGAAAAATAGTTCCATCTTTTGTTCGGTGCTACAGTGTATCGTAGTACAATGCCTGGATAGATAAAGGAATATACATATATACTATATAAATGTAAGACCACTTTCCAGATGCTGTTTATAGGATTCCTTTAAGGTTCGTCACCACGTAATTTAAGAATTTGGACATTTGCTATTAGCAAGAATCGAGTAAGTGAGTGAGTGAGTGAGTGAGTGAGTAAGTGAATGAATGAACGAATTAATGAATGATATACATGAATGAATGAATGAATTAGTTAATTAAAGAAAGTATGAATGGATGAATGAATGAATGAATGAATGAATGAATGAATAAATGAGTTAAAAATGGATCGTAGATTGCAAAATGTTTCCGGTTTCTTAAAATATGAAACAGATCTGAGACAGATGCATCACAGCAATACGTTCTTATTTTTGTGTCATTATTTCCACAGAACAAGAGGAAACTGAAGTCGACCAAAATGATGATGAAGTCCTCCACAGCGAGTTTGCTAACCAGCCTGGCAAAGCATACCGCCGCACTATAGACGGCAACATAAGATCTTTTGTGAATGCGCAATCTAAAAAACTGAGCGAACAGCAAGACCATGGGGTACAGTTTTGTGGCGTTTGGCTGCTTGACACTACGTTTAATGACATGACGACCTCTTTTAGTTATATTCCATCCAAATCAGGCAAGCCCTCTCAACCTGTTGTAGACCCACGATATCTATACTCTCCCTACCCTACTAAGAAATATCGCGGACAAAACTACATCACTGCTATTCCCGACCCTAAAAATCTGTCTAGACATTCTGAAAAGGTGATATATGAGCAGATTAGCGAGGACGGCGCCCTTCTGTCATACAAGGCCACTAAATCGGTGCTCTTATACACCTACTACAGCCCTTGTGCCCAGCCTCCCGCTGCATGTGCGCGGGTAATCTGCAAAATCAAGGAGGACTATTTCAAAACGAAAGATTTTGCAGTCGTATATACCAGGCCGTACGGCGACGTCGAACCATCCAGGGCAATATTGAATGCTTG
>JANVCJ010075478.1:0-11920 GCA_026413505.1 Epizoanthus ramosus
CTAACATAATTATTCACCTCAGTGTCGGTGAAAGCCCAGGATATTCACCTCCACTTCGGTGAATAATTACTAGATATTCGTTGCTCTCTATTGCTATTATTGTACGGTTTTGTGTACCTATCGTATAATAAATATATCTTATTAGGCGGTTTAGCAGCCTATATAATGAATATGCTTTAATCAGAAGGGGCTTGTGATTACTCAATCTGGAGGATGATGCCATTTCGTTTTGCAAAACATTTGCTTGTAACATGTTGCTGTGATGTTTTCAGGGTTAAATATTGTTGTTATGAATGTTTTGTATCTGCAGGACTAGTGCGTAGAATGTTACTTATTTTATGAAAAACATTGACGAAGCTATGAATATATAGTACAATTAAAGATTAAATAAATTTCATCTTCAACTTCATTTAAGTTACCAAGTGTACACATTCTATTTTCACTTGCAAACACGGGTCTATAATATATGCCAGTCTCTACTAAAAGGTTGTGATTGCTGTTTCAAAATTAAAAATAACTGTTTTTAACATTAGAATCACTTAGTGAACGGAGAAACATTTCTGCTGAAAATCGTGTTTGAATTTTTAAAATAAATCAAGCCCAGAAGAAGCATGAAGCTAACGTTTTTTCTAAAACATTTGCATTTTACGTGGTGTGGTAGGGTAGGGAATGGTGTGGTGCGGTGTGGTGTGGTGTGGCATGGTATTATACTGTATGGTATGTATGGTAGGGTATAGAATGGTGTGGCGTGGAATCGCAAACTGATGCACAGTTCGTGATGTCGTATTCTTAACAGAAGACTAAAATAGTGAAATAAGAGAACTCATTTTTACATCGAATAAAGAAACAAACCAAAAACACAGCTATATATTTTTTTATATCTATTCTAGTTGATGACAGTGTTTCCATTTGACTGGCTGACAGAGAACAATCGCACAAGTTGCTTTATTGGTTTGGTATCAACTGACGTATTACTCCATTGTGTCCAGAAGGTAAGTGTAGCCACTGGGCTGCTGGACAGCTTTGAACAACAAGTCTTGTAATTATCGTGATAACATTTACATTGATCTTTTTGTGATATCTTACTATTTACACCGCAGTTTATTACTACAGACAGTTACTGCAATGAATTGGTTTTTCGAGTTCTGTCATGATTGTTCCTTCCACCCCCTTCTTCTTTCCTTCTTTCCTTCTTTCCTTCCTTCATACCTACTGTCTGTTTTGTTTGTTTGTTTGTTTGTTTGTTTGTTTGTTTCCTTCCTTCCTTCCTATTTGTGCATCACAAGATAATTGTAACTGTTGACGGGGTTGTTATAATTAACAGTGGAACAAACATTACGCAAGAATGTCATGCAGTTGTCGTCGTCTTCTTTGGACCATAATCAGAGGTTGTTTGAGCATGCGTAGATACACGTTACAGCATGTGATTGGGTTAGACAGGCTACTGTCGTGGCTCTTTCATTCCACTGTTGCCTACTGGAAGGACCATCAACAGGTATGAAACACCATCATCAGGTATAAAGCACCATAATCAGGTATTACAGATGAACAGACAGTTAAGTTACGTGTGTGTTGCTAAATGTTAACACAAATCAGTAACTGATCGTCACCATCAATCCCCAGTGCTATAACCAGAACAGATAGAGACAACGTAGTTTAGCAGTTTAAAACACTGGCTTCATAGCCTGGACGTCGGGAGTTTGAGTGCAGTTGCCAGCTGTTCACACACACAACCGTCTGGCCCACGTCACTATTAGTAGGTTTTTCTTAACCCGTTTATGCCCTATTTGACTATACTGACTTGACATTGTGAATATATTATAGATTCCTTGATATTAGCTTTATCACCATTGGTCGTATATAAATAAGCATTGTCTGAATGTTTGGCTTTTTTCTGTTTATACAGCGGATTAAGTGCTATGCAAACGTTATGCAGGAATACAATTTATCTAATAGATAAGGGTTATCTACTTTTAAAACAACTACTGTAGCCAGAATTATTACATAGAGGATCTCACATGGCTGTGTGAAGATACGGCTTTTATCTTCGAGTGTTGAATTTTTATTGTTTGTAGTAACACACGAGTAAGCGCAGTATGTTTCTTTTTATCATATGAAAATCCATAAGAAAAACGAACTTTTGAGCCAGTGAACAAGAAAATAGTATGATAATCCATTAGAAAAAAATAACTTCTGAGCTAGCGAACACCAGCTGACTTTGTTCAAAAAAAGCATAAAATAACCTACGATATTTTATATGTACAAAGATATGACTTTTTCAGCACTTTTAATACCCGTATGATAAATAGCTTTATGACTGACAACTCCGTCAAGAAACAGTTAGTAACTGTGGTTATTGTATCAGGGAGACACCAGCGTGACAGACATTGATGTGGATGATGGACAGCTTCTACAAGTGTCCACAGGACTGATCTGTTGTGCTGCGAAGTTTGTCCTTACCCAGCCATCTTCAGCCGGCATGGTGCTGGACAGTGGGTTTTGGCAAGAGGTGACTTTCTACATTGTGTTTTGTAAACAAGCCAAATTAATAACTATGGCAACAATTGCTTTATTTCACTGGTACATCATATGTTGTTACATTACAGTCAAGACAACGATGTTCAGAATGCACTTTGCTGCTTTTGAGAAAGAATCTCTTGTTTCTGTGCATTTTGTCATTTTCAAAATGAAATAAGTTAACGATATTTTGAGGCTGTTCTGTTACATTGTGGGATTAAAGTGGGGGTTCGGGTTAATGTAAACAAACCATATTTCGGACCAGCTCAGACACTAATCTTCTGCAGTCACTACCTTCCTGTTCACTTTTTATTAATCATCGACTCCACAACTTGCTGCTTAACTTCGACGATCATCTGTCTCTTAAACTGCTACATATTGAAAGCTACATTGTCAATTTTGTAACGAAGAATCCCGTTTTGTATGCATGGACGTGTTGTTTACAAGTTAGATGATTTTACAAGAATGTTTTACAAACACTCGAAAAGTGTTTATAATATGCTGTTGGACGTCATCGCCATTGACACACAGTGTCGAGACGAAAAGAGAATTAATAATTGTTGAATTTTCGTAAATCCAAGCATTTCTACTGCACATACGAGTTGAAATGATAAACCATTTTAATCAAGTGAATAATGATAAGCCTCAAAGGAATGAAATGAGAACATTCGTGTGTCTTTTTTCTTGCACAGTTGTTCCATGACCTGAAAGCTGTATCAGAGTCAACGAAGACAAGCAACAGTTCTGTTGTCAGCATTCTGAACAGTAATGTACCACTGATGTTGAGTTGTTCTGGTCTTTTGGCAATGCTTGTAGAGGTGAGTTAACAAGAAGAGCCTTGTTATCATGATCCAGAACAGTTTTTTTCTTTCGGATAGTATGCGCATTTTGTAACGTTTGACCCGTTTGAGTGATTGGTTAACACACGTATGAAACATGTATAGGTGATATCTCTTTTGTTCGGCAACGCTAAGATATTCTAGCAGATTACAGAGGCTTATATTGTTTCCATGTCAACGAAATACCTCTAATAATAGCCTGTAAATGACAAAATACAGAAATTTCTTAGAATTTGCTCGATAATTTTGATAAGATTTTAAAGGAAGTGATATTGGTACAGGAACATGCTTTCAAAAACTTATGTAAGAAATCTGAAAGACCGAAAATAATTAAGAGAGTTAATACCTTAAATTATTCTATATCACTTTTCTTGAAAAAACGTCTGTTAGAGATATTTGACTTTGCGCAAGAAATATTTTCAATTAATAATACTGTATTTAATTTTGCAAAGTTTAAAGAAAATGTATCGATTACATTTTGAGAAACCCTTGAAAATATCAAGGTTGTTTGTAAGATAAATGGTTGCCATAGAAATGTGTGTACGTGAAACGTAGTCAGTGGCATAATATCAAGTACTGAGTTAAATATAAATTGATATCTAAACTTGTGCACCAAGTTGGTTTCAATTAAGAGTAGGCCCCCGTGTTTATTCAGACACCTAATTGGGCAGTTTAGCTGAAAATGAGTGGTGTTCCAGATAGTCTGGTTCATGTCATAAACATCTGAAATCCATGATGGAGTCTCATGTTAGTGTGCTTTAAGGCTTATAGTTAGAATACTTTCACTTGGCAGACAATTTGATACATAATTTTCTAGTGCTTGTTCTAAAGACGTCTTTCGAATGTATTATTTATGATCATCATGTTATGCAGGTGCTTAGCAGTAAAGGAGTACGGCATAACGTTGCAGCAAAGTGTGCTTATTGCCTCCGCTGCATTGGTCCCCCTATGATGCACATAGTTAATACTCTTATTGACCGTACAATGGACTCAACAACAAAAGGCGCTGAAAGTGGTTGCCAGGCAACTGGTAATGAGATGCTACAAGTTCTTGAACAAAGGCCAGCAGTGATTGGCTCATTTGCCCAGCTACTTCATATCTATTGTATGTCCCAGGAGACAAGGTTTGTAGAATAGCTGCAGGTGGTCAGCCGACTGTACTGCAGGAAAATTGCCTCTGAAATATCTTTTCAATAGAATTTCCGTATTTTTATTTTCCGTATTTATTGTCAATGAAATGACAATTTGTAAAGACATGTAATTTGATCACTGCACAGAATGTGAATGCAAGTCACATGACAGGGCTAATTAAGAGCCCATTGTTACATTACTTTTACTATCAGTGTCTGTATATATTTTTGTGTATATAATGCTATATTTTTACCTATATTTATTTTAAAGGTATTGAAGTATACAAAAAGCTGTTTATCATTATTAGTATAATAATAATAATAATAATAATAATTATTATTATTATTAAATATAACAGTGAATTAATATAGATTTGCCGTACTTTGCAAATTAGTTGAATACAATTAAGTACAAACATAGCCCTGATGTACCCTTTTATATGTGCCTTATGAGTAGGAAACTGGCTTGCTTAAAGGAACAGTTGCAGGAATGTGAGTGGCACAAGTGTTTTCCTGTATTGATATCAAGGGCTCTTCACATTCTGCAAGACTGGACTTGTCCGACGGAGACGCCACTTGGTAACAGTAAACAAGTGAGTGTATGTGAACATTGTCTGCTGTTGTGTGGTGCTCTGTAACAATAAACAAGTGAGTGTATGTGAACATTGTCTGCTGTTGTGTGGTGCTCGGTAACAGTAAACAAGTGAGTGTATGTGAACATTGTCTGCTGTTGTGTGGTGCTCTGTAACAGTAAACAAGTGAGTGTATCTGAACAATTGTCTGCTGTTGTGTGGTGCTCTGTAACAGTAATCAAGGGAGCGTATGTGTCAACAACTAGCAACAGTTTGTTCATTCTCTTGATGACACCAACAGATAACTGAACGCAGTTTTACCAGCTGGTACTTGATTACTACGGACGTTATATAGGATCATTACGACAATGTTTGGGTTTTGTTGATCGCCTTGAATTATTTTCTATTCCTCCAGGTTAGCTGTGACTGCATCGTAGCCTGTCTTCAGCTTGTTCGTGTTGTATGCACGTTCAGCTGTCAGTTGTCCGTCTTGCTTCCAGAACATTTTCACCCTGGTACTCTTGCTCTGCTGCTTCATGTGTTAAGAGAATCTGTGAAGAAGCCGTTTAGGCTGAGTAGAACGAGTGCAGAACAGGAGGTGGAGAGTGAACGGAGGGCCAGTACAAAAGGCAAGGGTGGTGAGGCGAGGGAGCTGATTTGTGAAGTGGTTTTGGCGCTGTTCCACGGCTGCGACACTGATGAACTTTCCCCTCTGCTGGTTGGCTTGACCAATGAACTCGTAAGTGATCACCTACACCCTGTGTGGTGGGGTTACATGGTTACATGTTGAAGTAAATATTCTTAAAAACTTTCTTTTGTTCTTACAGATAAATGTTCGGAAATTTCCTTTGTCTGAAACAGTTTAAACGTCTAAAATATTTCGTGATTAAAGTAAAACATTTGACTGTCGATCGCACAAACAAGAAGAAAGACAGGTAAACATCACCTAATTATAGATGTTTTGGGCTTGTTCTTTAAATCAATCGTGACAGTTGCATACAGCATGTGCTGTTTGTGAATCAGCTATCAGAGTATGCATTAATAATGTTTTTAAGGGCGTACTCGGACTACCAACCTTTTCCGTAACATAAACTCCTATTAAAGGGCGGGTGGAGGGGTCATTTAGACGCCCAAAGATTTCAAAATTGTTGAAGGGTTTGGTTTGAGTTTTGCAATGGATGTTTATTCGTTCATCGTTAATTTAGGACTTAATTGGATTCCGTGGTTACTATAGCCAAAACAATGACGTCTTCATCTTTTTTGTTCGAAATACAGCTTGTTTGAGAACGCTGAAATGGTAATTTTTGCGACAAAATTGACCAAAGATATCAACTTTATGTTGCAAATTGAGTATAGACTAACGAACTTATAATAACGTCCAAAAAGCCTTTTTGCTCAGACTAGCTGCCGAAAAACTTGTGACAAACGTTAATGAAACTGCAGAAAAGAGTCATTTTGGGAAAATCAAACATAACAATTTTAACTGGGATTAATTAGTATTTAGAAAAACTACACACGAGTCACAACTTCCAAATAACGTGAAAAGTGTCTTATTTATCAAAGAATAGTTGCGAAAACATTTGCGAGAAAAAAGTAGAAATATGGGGGTAGAGCCATTTGGACCCCTTTGGTAGTTTGAGGGTTATATTGAAATTTATTATCATCTCATTGAGAAATACAGACGTTCAAGTCCGAAGACCGACACACAACAAGAGACAACAACACACAACAGAAATACATTACGAATTATCAAACGTCATTTCAATACATCGTGTTCAGAAATAGATTTCTGTAGTGATAGAATATTCTTTGGTCTGTTTAATGTGCCTTACATTGCATTTTTTGACTTTTGGCAATGCCTTCGTCCTGTATTAAGATATTAAAGCCGAGCTAATAATATGATAATATGATAAAATAGTATTGACACTGCCCCTTTAAAATGTGTAGATTGTACTGTAACAAGGCCCGCTATCATACATTTCATATACGCACATCTAATCTCTTATTGCTACAATGGCTAACGTAATTATTACTACTCCTGCATTGGTTAATGTATTTAATTGCTACATTTGCTACTGCAACAGAGTACTCGAGATATCATCTTGGATAACTCTGAGAGACTGCTGACCGCTCTGACTGTGTGGTCAGTATTGCTGGGCAGTCGCTGGGCAAAAAGAAGAAAAGAATTGCGAACACATCTACCGCAGGTAAGGTTATATTTTTCCCTGTAGTTACCACAGTGACTTATTATGTGTTAGATAACTTATTTGTCTTCTGTATCACTATGCTAGATACTTATGTCATTATTTGTGCTACTAAGATATTTCTAGTTACAATCAGACATATTGGTTTCAAGAAGGCTGAGAATGGTTGAGTCTTCTAGATATGGTTAAGAATTTCTAGATATGGCCTTCGTATTAGGTTTGAATGCATAATATTAATGGCGTGATTGAACAGCTGTTGTGTGAAGGATTTCGTCACTTGATTCTGTGGTGCTTCATTCCAGGTGCTGATTTCTCTTCATGGTGCTCTTCATGAGTTAGAAGACTCTGGACGAACGGATCTGGTTTGTCTTATCTTGAATGTCATCGTGAAAATCTTGTCACTGGGAAAGGTGAGCTTCAGTGTTTTACAGGTTTCCATTTCTTAAAAGCATTAACAGCACTTCATGTTACAGGTTTGTCAGCGTTATTTCAATATTGTAACTACGCTGAATGAAGACAAGTGTGACTCTTCATGTTGATCAGTTGCACTGGGATAGCTTTGAACCATTAAACCATTAAAGTGTCTGTAATGACAATGAAAGGCACTTTGTTGCTTCTTACCAGTCGACGGACAGGAAGATTAGTGGACAGAGCAGCTGTTAATTGACCTCTTGTCTCCTCACTGTTCCCCGGACAAACTGGGTTTGTAAATTTGTAAATGTTCAATTTCAACGTGTTTCTCTATCTTATACTTCAACTAATTGCCTTCCTTTGCCACTAACAAAACACAGAAATGTGCAGTGCTGATAAAGATAAAGATAAAGAAAGTTGTAAGGGAAGCAACGTACGTTGTCATATTTAATACTGGATTGACCGCCCTACTCGCAACCTTATCCATAACATATTGTGATAGGAATAGTCACTTCTGACATGTTTTGTCGACATTCACACTACAAAAACACAAACTATGACGACAAAATTGCACGACACTGCGACAAGAGGAAGTGACTAACGAAACTAAGCTTTAGGCTATATGTTATTAGACTCGACCTTTCGCCCAGTATCGATGCCTCAAATACTTTGCCACATTGGGCTTGTATAACTCTAGTAACAGTAAATGAAATACTGACGTAACTGCGGTGCGATTACGTCATAAATATTAGTTTTAATACTTGTGTTTCTAGGATAGTTTGCTGCCACATAATGCAACCATTGTCCTTCATGGAAGCCTGATGGTGGACATGAAGGAGACGGACGAAAGGTTTGTCACTACCGTAACTTATTGGCACTTCCCACTCACTTGCTCCTGTGGAACCATTGTTTGGTTTCCCCTTGTACTGGCCAGTTAATAAAACTTTATTCTTAATTTTTTTATCATGTAGATTCGTCGATCTGTTCATCTCCCAGTTTGATTTGCTGAGTACTATTCTTTTTCAACACTCGGAAGCCGTGTACAGTACAGTGCACGTGTTCATCTCGTGTGTTGCAAGTATCCTTTATAGTTATTAGTACAGTACAGTGCACGTGTTCATCTCGTGTGTTGCAAGTATCCTTTATAGTTATTAGTACAGTATTGTGCACGTGTTCATCTCGTGTGTTGCAAGTATCCTTTATAGTTATTAGTACAGTATTGTGCACGTATTCATAGAGATACACCTAAATTTACATAATCATACACTATCGTGGCGGCAGTGTTCTATCATTTGCACAAAGAACTAAATAATGTATTACATATATCCCTACATTAATTATCTAATCAATTACTACAATTAGTATATTGTGAAGAGACATTTATATTTGAATATCTGTGAGTCAATATTTTGCCCAAGGACGTTTGACATTGCTTATCTATCCGTGTGGGTGAAGTATATTGAACGTTATTCCGTTAATGCGTAGCAACACGTGATAAAACAGGTGCCTCTGTTGAGCACATTTGTTGTGTCTGAACATGGTGCGAATGCTTCCATTCCTTGACTTCATCTACTAGATCTCTTGAAGAGTTTGTTGAATTTATGCAATGAGAGAGATGCACATTCTAATGTTCAAGGAAAAAGAAACGTTTCCAGACAAGAGATGATCTTGTGTGCACAGAAATTAGCAAGGTAGGAAAACGTCAAATACACTTGTTTCCTTTGGACTGAAGTGTGGGTGATGAGCACTCGACTTACCGAGTCCCCAGTGACGCAATTGTTAAAGTCTTAAAATGTTAATGTTTGAGTGATGTTCCATATACCACGTCCCCAGTGACACAGTTGTTGACATCTTCTGAAATTTGTAAACCTCAAACTGGACAGTTTGTTTTGTATGGTAGAGTAGGAGTTCCTTGTTTTCTTCGTTTCATTGAGGTGATTCGTACTTATTTCCGATTTCTGTGCATCATTGATTTTATTAACTGACAGGTACTGACAGTTATTAGTTAGTAATGGCTGAATATCAACGATGCAACTCATATTTTAATTGCGGTTTCCACGGAAACCCTACAGGGCCTCAAATGCACTTTGTTTCGACATTCAGGTCAAAACAAAGCTATCCGTTTTTCGTGACCCCCGTTTTATTGTTTTGTAATTAATGGCATAGAGAAAAACTGGTTTGAGCCACTTTCACAGTATAGTGTTTCTGTTGGCCGGAATTCAGGCAAAACCTTCGACTGGTCGATGACAATGACATCTTACTACGTCGCTTGGAGTATGGACTATGATCCAACTTCTCGAGGGAAAGATTCCTGCTACAGAGGAAACAGTGTCTGTATTGTATTGCATTGCATTGCATTGCATTGCATTGTATTGTAGGCTACAAAGCCAACTTTACTATGTACAGCTTCGCTGTGAATGTACAGCTTCTGCCTTAAAATTTGCAACGCTAAGTTGGGCAATTGGACCATGTCAGTTATCGGTATTTATTGGTGTGGACATACCTGTATTCATTATATGGAAACGTATTGATGATCAGCTCTGTATCTTTGAAATTTCCACGTTAGGTTGGAAGGAATATAGTCCTCCGTTATACCGACGTACTGGGAAACCGTTCAATAGCAATTCAGTAGTCCATTGGAGGTAGTTGTGAAGAGACGCAAGAGTAGCTATGAACTGTTCTTCAAATGATAAATTTGAAAATCTGACGAGACATGCAATAGTGTATGAGTAATCATGTCAATATTCCCGATGTAACTGTGTCTTTCTTTCCACGTTTGTGTGTAGATTGTACCGGGAGATCGCTACACACAAGACAACCTTCTCCAAGGTAAGGTCTCGCTGTCCGTTGGTTGTCCGTGATTTTCCGCACGTGATAATAATTTTAAAACTGCTATACTAAAGGTACAACTGATCTTGTTTCAGTACTCGCCGTATATGATCGCTGATTATTTACACGCGATACACTCTGTGCAGCTGCCTTCGGCCGTCAAGGTGAGTACTTTATAGACGGACACTCTGTATTCTCATACACGGAGTGTTATTTCTAACACAATCTCGTTCAGAGCCGACGTGTTGTTTGGACTGTATTAACGAAGGTATCTGGGAGCATCCACACGCTAGCACATGCGCACAAGAGGAAAGGACGCCCATGATATGGGTCAGGCCAGAAGTCGGGCCGCAGATCAGAAAAAAATGTGGGGGCTTTGCAGCCCGAGCAGCCGCCGAGTGAACCCTGCAGGCGCAGGCAGCAATAGACGATTAAATACTATGACAGGTTGTTTACCCAAGAGTGCCTTGCCATTGCACGGTCTAAACCATGAATGACGTGCGTTGTTTTGGTAGGAGATTTTTCGCTTTTTGCCAGCGAATGGAATGGCGCGAGAAAGCAGGAGTGCCTACAATAGCCCAAACAAGACACCACTACGAGGCTCTGGCGAATAAACCACAAACCCCATTGTTTATTCTCCAGAACCGGCCGCGTATTGACCTATCCGTTTCCGGTTAGGTTTTACGATAGAGACGATTTCGCTTGACTATCCAAAGCTCGTTGTCATTACAGTCATTGCATTGTCAAAGCAGCTTTTGACCAATAAAATTTGCAGGAGTTTTGACTCGTGTTGAGTACTGCCGGCCTTTTTCCTTTCCTCTCACATCATGTAATGAAAATGACAATGCCCATGATATGACAATGCAATGAGTTTCATCTCTGATTGGTTTACGTGTGATTGGATATCTGTATTTTCGTAATTGTTACAACAACAGATTTATCCAAAATTTAGATTGTCATTGTCATTGCATTGCATTTGCATCATTTTTTGGACAGTCAAGCGAAATCGTCTTTATTAAAAGTCAGCTATTGTATAATTATGTTCTTTGCATTTTCAGTTACCAAACCATTGATAGCTATCCTAGCACTCCTGTATCATTTGCCATCACATGCCGCCATTCTCTGTTCATAGTTACCTGCAGAGGAGGCTATGTCAAATGTCAAATGTCAAATGTCAAATGGAACGTGATTTGGTTTAGTTTACAACGCAGGCTAGCAAAAGAGGTGCCTCACGGCTTCTGGCCCGTTCAGACATGCATCACTAGCCACTCAAAATGTATTAAAACCAGTATAATGTCGATCTTGTTTTGTGCTTAATCCCATGTGCTAACGGCGGACTCGGCATACAGTGCAAGTGTACTGTATGTTCGCTGATGCTGTATCTATCTTGTTGTCCAGGATGCGCTGGTGATGGGCGT
>JANVCJ010075489.1:0-11919 GCA_026413505.1 Epizoanthus ramosus
CCCCCCGAACATACACACAAGTTCATTTTTGGATCTGCCCATTACTAATCATGGAAATGTCACAGAAGAGTCACAAATTTGTCAAGAAAGTGTCAAAACTCTATCATTCCCTGTAAACCGATGCACGAACAGCACTGTATAAAATTATTAAGAAATGCATAATGTATCAACTAAAGCTCACATTTCAAATATTCTACTAGTTTGAATCATACCTTGGCTTTCATGAACTTAGAATGGCTCTGATAAACTTCGGCTTGTTTCTTCTCCTCATCTCTTTTCCTCTTTTCGTCTTCTAAGGAGCCCTTCAAGGTTGACATCTGTGGAAGAATGAGAAACTTGATCACTAAATCCATTTGTCGGGTCTGGCCAGCTAGAGAGAACTGGTTCTGGCCATTGTAAGTTGAAAGGTCATGTGACATGCATGTGAGCATTTTTTCCCACCAAAATGCATGCTGTCAGTAATGGGAGAACTGAGCACTTCGGCCCTAAATTATCCATGAGCAGGGCCAGTCTGGAGAGAACCAGTTGTCATGTTCTGTTTGAGAACTGACTAGTTTGGCCAGCAAGTCCAGACAAATTAAAGTACCATTTAACTCCTGCTAATCAGATTATGAGTTACTGGTGTTTTTCTTTAACATGCTTGCCTTAAAAAATGAAAACATAATGTTAAATTCACCTTTAATAATTATAGTCTCCATGCCATACAGAAAAATTGAAAATAAAAATAGATAATTAACAGGTTTTAGGGTAGGGTTGGGACAAAGGCCATAAAAACCATTTTAAGAATCACTCATTTTTTTCATATGAACCTTCAAACCTTTCTAAAATAATACGGTACTGATCAAGTGATCACAGATCAATCTATGCTTCATGAATGAAGCACAAAACAAGAGAAAAATGATCAACCAAAAAGTCCAGATCTATTTCAAATCAGTTTCAAGAATTTTGTTAATGTGAACTTCCCAGCATAAACTCTGAATTTCATGATGAAAACAAAGCTTTGAATGCAAGATGAAGCACAAAACATGAATGTGATTCCTTGAAGAAGGGCTGAAAGGGCTAATTTCTTTAGAATGCTAACTTATTATGAATAGTACCTGTTTTTCCAAATCACCAACTTGACTTTCATAACCTGCAATTTGGCTGTCCTGAAATACATTCAACAAAATCACTTCATTTGTTTATGTGTAATCTAATTCTATAATTGTAATCTAATCTAATTTAATCTAATCTAATCTAATCTGACCTAGACAAGTGTAAGCTCGGAAATATCAGATATTTTGTACATCTAAAACTTACACTGCAAGTGGACTGACACCATGACAATAAAATTTACAGAAAGTTTCATTCAATATTTAAATCCTTTTAAACAAGAAATGTAAATCAAACTGACCTAAGAGTATTATGATCAAATGTCCATGCATACAACGTACATGTTCTGATAGTTTGTGATATACATGTATTAGCATGTGCACAATACATAAAATCTAACTGCAAATAAAAAAATACTGAAATTAATTATGATTTAAGTCAACCAGAGCATGAAAAGCAAATAATTAAGTTATTCCATGAACATACATAGGATACAAGGCTATAGATGTGAGATAATTATGTGATGTGAGATGTGACATTGAAGTGTGCAGTGTTTCATAGGCTATAATCACCTCCAGTCCAACAAGTGTGAATAGAACATTAATTGGGTAATAATTTATTATAAGATACCAAGACAAACATCTTAATAACCGAGTGCAAGGTCTGTCCGGGAGAATATTTTTGCCCGAGGTCTTGCTGTTCTCAAACAGTTGAGGTCTCTGTACAAAAGACCAAGGGCAAAATATTATCCCGGACAGACCGAGCATATGAGGTTATTCAGGTTTTTATACATGTATATACGACTCATTTGCATTTAATTTTGTTTCTTTCGACATTATTTTGAAGTCCGCTACAGATGAAAAGTCTGTACACAGTAAGTTACGGACCTAAGTTTCAGCCAATCAGAGTGCGTGATTTGGTTATTGGCCCTAGAAATTAGAGTTGTCATATAATAAAATGCATTAATACTATGTTATTTTAATTTAGTGCAAACAACCTAAAGACTAGGGACCAGTGATTTGAAGTTTGAAGGTGAGTCTACATGTATTAAACTAAGCAAGTCGGTTATAAGTTTTAAGTGCAAGTTGAGGAGTCAGATCCTGGAGCAGCTCTTATGCTCATAGCCTGAGCTGCTATGAGTTGTGCTGTAGGCATGTAGACTGTCTTAGGCTCCACCTCCTTGGCTTGCAAAAAGCTACTACCACTATCTTTTTAAATACATTGTGAAACTATGAAACATAATAATTGTTAGTACTTTTAATGAATATTTTAGATTAGCTAGTTTTTATCACTTGCTAATATGTAATTATCACTGAAAAGCCCCTAAGGGGAGTTTCAATAAATTATTGTATTGTATTGTATTGTATTGTATTGTATTGTATCTTATTGCATGCAAGATACTGCTTATAAAATCACACATTCAAACACATTCTTCCTCAAACATCAAATGGCTGACCCCTTTAATACTTTCAAGGGAAGCCAGATAACTACTTAAGTGTTCCACATTGGAACAGGTTGAACTATTTAAGGATGTTCATTTATTCCTGGCAAAAGGTCGCTGCTGGCCTTTTTTGTTTCAAAATAGAAAGTACTGTCAATAATCTCCACCTACCTTTGCCAAGAGGTTTGCCGATGACTGCAATTCATCACTAACACTGCTCAGCCGCATACTATCCATTTCCTTCAATAAAAGTATTAGGGTAACTTTCATTGAACATTGTACAATTAATAAGCCAGCTCTACTGAAAAAATTATTTCTAGAGTAATAAAAAAACATATCACTTGGAACAAGTTATCAAGAAAGAAAGAAGTAAACTTGAAAACTTATAATAATATAAAAAATAATAATATAAAACTTATATAGTGCCTATACATAAAGGTTCTAAGCGCCTTACATTAGATAAGGGAAAAAATATATATAGAAGTGTTCCTAAAAAACAAAAACAAAAAAAAACATTTATAGTTATATAAGTGTGAGCACAGTTAGCACAGTCTGTAAGAACTTGGACTGCTAACAAGGAGGCACCAGGTTTGATTCCCGGCCTTGGCCGAGAGTTGGATTTGTATGACCTTCCTTCGCCACGTCATCCGTGGACAGGGACATTAAGTCATTGGTCCCCAGCAGATGAAGAGCCACTCTGTGGATCTGCCATCTGGGTAATGTCATTATTATTGTTACGATTATTATTATTATAAAATGGGATATGAACTGCATGTCAAGAAGTGCATGGAAGTGTTTCATAACACCTACAAACCTGATGTTACAAACAGGATTACCTGTTTCAATTCCTTTGTTTGTTCTATTTTTTGTTATTGTCATTTACTATACTAGTAAGGTCTAAAATATTATAATTGAAGCCCTATCTACGTAGAGCCATTTTCATGCCATTTTCATTTAAAAATTATGCAAAAATATTTTTGTGTTTTCATGTTACATGCCAGAGACAGAATGTTTCAACAAATGGGTTTGAAAGTATAACTAGTAAACAACTTTTTAGTTACATTTTAATTTTCTATCTACATACAGGTGGACTATCTTTAGAAAATTTTGAAAACGGAAACAAAATTGTGAAATTTGCATCATAGTGAGGTAGATGAGATAAGAAAATGCAAACATATTTATATGTTTCACAAACAAAAACGGATTTGTGTGGATGGGCAATTATTGCAAATTAATACAAAGTTGTTTTTTCAGATGAAATAATCTCTGTCCACACCAATACATTATTTATAATGCACATGATTGGCAGCAGTCTAAATCCAATTCCAGACAAAGAATAAAAAATATTTGAAAGGTCACGTAGCAATGAAAACAGTGGTAGAATCACTAAAGCTAAACACAGTAAAAAGTTGTATTTGTAAAATATAAATAAATTATCACAAATGATAGTTATTCAGAAAAGAAATTTCTACCATCTTCCAGACTCCAAAATCAATGTGCTCTCTACAAGTGGGTGTGTTCCTCTGTGTGTATGCAGCATTTGCAATATACTGGAAGGTAAATAAAGTACTTGACAATGTGCCAGTACAAAACAAGAAAAAGAGAAAAATAGATCAA
The DNA here is from genome assembly GCA_026413505.1 of Epizoanthus ramosus. Taxonomy (NCBI): domain Eukaryota; kingdom Metazoa; phylum Cnidaria; class Anthozoa; order Zoantharia; family Epizoanthidae; genus Epizoanthus; species Epizoanthus ramosus. The sequence goes on from JANVCJ010075489.1 coordinate 4,151, forward strand.
TGGCCAAGCCACTCTTAAAACCCTCAACAGTGGGTGTGGTAGGGTGCTAGGGTAGGTATAAAGGGTAATGAATTGGTCAAACCAGCACAGGAGTGAAGTATATGAGGTAACAGCTGTGCTCATTTGATCTTGCCTTAAAAGTTAACATACCTCTTGTAATGACGTAATGGCTCTATCACGTTCATCGATCTCAACTCTTAATTTTCCAAGCTCTCCTATAACCTCTGCCAGTTTCCTTTTGTCAACATCTGAGTTTTCCCGCTCAATTTCCAGGGCTTTTGTTTCTCCTCCTTTACTGTTCAACATTTCCATCAGTCGATTGATTGTTTCATCTTTTGTGGCAAGAGACTGGTTTTGCATTTCTAATCTAATACTCAACTCTTCCAGTGACTTTTGTAGCAAGTATATCTCATTTTCATGACTGTCTCTTTCTTGTTGAAATTGTTCTATTTCTCTCTGTAAATTTTCCACAGCTAGCAGAGACCGAGGTGACGGAGGAGCTTGTTGATTAACACTGAGCCGTTCATTTAGCTCTCGTTGATTTTGTAGCTGCTCTTGTAAGTCCTGAATAGTTTCAGTTCTTTGCTGTAAACAAGAAGATAGGTCTTAATAATGAATGGCTCCCTATAAACCACAACAACTACATGTACCTAAAATGCAATAATATTTATTCAAAGTGTGCTTACAACTCCGTTTCAGATGAAATAAAACTTCAAAAAAAATATCTGGCTATTATCAACTGATATATGCTAAGGCTTGGCTTATAAATAGAATAAGACAAGATAATCAAATATATAGATGTACATCAAAATAATACACCTTGTTTGAATTTTGTGGGATGTTCTGCATTAAACCACTAGTCAACAATCATCAACCTCTGGAAATTTTAATTTTTTCTATTTATCAAAAGAAACAAAAACAGTGGAGATAGCCTAACAGTGGCACTCACTGACATTACCAAGTATGGTGTCCATAGTGTCATATACAGGTACGTTCGAGAGAAAGTCAGACCTGATGTCAGTCAGATACCCTAAGGCAAAAATTATAACAATTCTAGGGAGTTGGGAACACATTGCACACTCATATATATAGCTCAATTTCTCTAATTTACTGTTAATGCTTTCACCGCCTCTTTTGATAGCTGATTTACCAGTGCAGAAATTACAAATTCCACAAATTGTAGAAGAATACGGATTTCATTCATTCATCTGACAGGAGCATGTTGTATGTCTTGCATCTTCTACTGGTGAAATTAATAGAAAGGTAGTGTAAATTTTCCGCATACGGCATAGTCCATAGTCATAGACGAGAAATATATTTAATAAAATGTTGATATTCATCGTTATCCAGTACACAGCAAGGTCGGGATCGGGTCACTGGAATTGGGCACACATTTAATGATTTATGCTTCTAACAGATACTCTATCCTGTTATTAAAAGCTTTTTAAAAAGTAACGTCTAACGAAAATATCTTTTCTTTATGATTCCGACCACCAATTAAATTACGCAATATTGTTTTTAAAATTCAGTAACACAAGCGAGGAAACGAAAAAAATGTCGTTTCACATCATACAAATTCAATGACCTTGTCTGTTTGAAGAGTCCACTGTAATGTATACACGAGTATTTTATAATTTAGCGTTAAAGAGTGTCAACACAACACAACAGCCCTGGATTCGAATGAAACTGCTTTTTTGATTCACTGATGCAGAACGGTCTCCAAAAACTATAATGAACTATCTCGTGGACTATTTGTTACCTTTGTTCGATTATGGCGGGGAATCCAAATCAAAGCCGAACACCAAAAATAATATAATAAGCAACAGTCAAATCCAGTTGACTTTTCTTTCTAGATAAGTGGACCTTATCACTCTTTACAAAATATTTTCATTTCGGAATGTGACAAGGTCAAATTTGTCTCAAAGCAAGCGATGACATTTTGTAGTCGGTCTGTGTAAATAAACAACAGTCAACACGTAGGTCGACTCGAGTTTTTAACTAGTGTTAAAACCTATTCTGTATGATTGAAAACGATTCTGCAGCAAATATTCTAATTACATTTTACTAACCTGTGACTCCTTTTCCACAATGTTAAACTGTTCTCTCAGTTGAGCACATTTCTCGCTTTCTGCCTTCCTGGCCGCTCGCTCTTTCTTCAATTCAGGACTCCAGAATGTTTTAATACTCCGCATACTGGAACTTAATTTCGTTTCTTTCGCTTCGATTTCGCCTTTAATTCTTGTATTCTCTCGCTGGAGCTCCACGAGTTGTGTTTGTAAATCCAAAACCAGTGTATCTCGCATGTTCGTACTTGAAGTTGAGCTTGGCGATGGCACCACGAAAGAGTTCTCCCCCGAAGATATTGAAGTTGGGCTCAACGAATGAGGAGAACTGAGGTCCGAATTCATCGAATACATAGTTGTCCCAGATTTACACTTACAGCTTTAATACACAGGCCTTAGCGACCAACCAGCAGAGTTTCTATGTTCGATCTATTCCAGTATTAAATAGCCGGTTAAGTATTTCCTCTATAGGCGATATAACCACAGTAAATATATTGCGGAGAGATAAGCCGAGGGGCGATAGCTGTCCGATAGATCAACTACATCATTTCCAAACAATACGCTTCCAAGAGAACAACACAAATGCCTGCGTAAAACATGCACGGATCGGGCTTCAGATCAAATTATCTCAAAGCGTATCCAAGTGAATCGGCTGAAATCCTGAAAATTAATACCCGAAATTAGAAACTCTAGTCAGCTATACGTACGTACGTTGTCGGAAGCGGAGAGATTTCACGACTCGTGTCTAGCGCATGCCGAGCGCAGTGTCTTGTTGTTGGTGTTGTTGTTTCTTCAGATTCCCTACTAGCTGTCACGTTCTCTTGTCCAAAATTCGTTTCCCTCAAGCACAAGGTTTCTTACAGTCTCTGGGATGGCCTGTATGCCAATATCCTTTCACGAACCACGAATATAATGGGACATTTTCCTTCCTGCATGAGTCAAAACAGAAACGCTTTCAACATCATCCCCCTTTTTCCCACGGTGTGTGCTGTCAGCGGTTTTTCAAAGGGAAAAAGTTCCTTATTTGGGAAAACGTGACAAGCGTTGCAATAAAATTATTTCGGGAATATTCGGAAAGTTATCGATTGAGACATTTAAAAAGAAAATGGTCAAAAAATAATTCAAGGAATATTATGTTGAGATTTCAAGGAAAAGTAAAAGTCCCTTGAGATATATTCAGCTTTGTTTACAGATAATTTGTAAACAAAACTACTACCAATATGGGACTTTTCCTTTCAGCCTGTGAATATATTATTACTGAAATCTCATATTTCAACTTGTGTGTACGTGTACCCGGCCTGATAATAATCTTTCAAAATTTTCTACATAAAACACAAACAAATTTAGATAATTAGAATGAAAAGGTGGAGACGCTTGATCTATATCTTTATCTTCCTCAATTAACTAAAAAATTTGGACTTTAAAATGAATTTTTGGGTACGGTACTGGTATATTAGGTCATCCCCACTTTTTTTTCTGTTTACAGTCATTCCCGACAAAAAAAATAGGGTCGGTCGGTCGGTCAAAAAAAAAAGTAAAAAAAAAATCGGCTATAGCCAGTATAGGTCTTTTTGCTGCTTTACAAGCGAAAGTTAACGTTTAGCTGACATATAGCGTGCACCCCGACTGATTTTTCATTTTTTTTTCCTGACGAGATGGCGGAAGACATTGCCGATCTTGTATAGTTCGTGTACGGACAAATCACGCCCCTTCAAGCAAATCTGAGTTTTTTGCCATGGTCGATGACATTGCAAGAGCTTCTGGAAGGCGAGATTTTAGATGTAAATGTGTCGGCCAAGTGCCGGGTTGGCTCCAAAGCACCTGGAGCAACAGTAGCGGATCGAGGGGGAGTACTGTTGGAGGTGCCCCCCCCCCTCTTTCAATCCAAATTCTTTTTTTAATATTTGAGAGGTGGTACTCCTAATAAATATGTAATGAGAAATGTTCTGAAAGTTCAGGAAATGCTATTCCAGATAACCTAATTCCAAATATTTTCCGGGGGACCATGCTCCCGGACCCTCGTAGGAGCTCGCGCCTTTGGCACTCGATTTTTCTTCAACACTTACTTGAAATTGTGTTGATAATATCCTCACGAGTGAGCGAAGCGTGTTTAGTATTCACCTTGCCATAAATGTCGAAAAATTTGGAAAATCTTCGGAAATCTTTCAGACACGCTCGAAAATGCTCGAAAAAGTATTTTAAGTTTTGGAAACTATCGGAAATCAGATGTCTGGTGCCGTCGTAGGATCATTATTCGGTATCATTATATCCATGGATAGTGCAGGTATTCCTTTCTTCACTTGCAGGTCTTGATGAGTGTGGAGGAAGAATCGTGGACGCGTTTTCCTATCGAGGACCTGGTATTAACACAAGTGTTTCTCTAAAGTGGCTTCTGGCAAAAGTAGGTAAAACAAAGGATATTGGGATTTATTTGTATTTTCATGGCGATAACAGCACTGATGGCAATAACAAGTGACGTTACAGTTACAGTTACAATGACCGTGATAAGGACAATGACAAACTGATATATAGGCATTTTTGTGACGGAATATTTACTGGTCGACACAATGTAAAACTTCCATAAAGATATTGACCAAAAAGATCTTGACCATGAAAGATCTTCAAAAACGCAATGGAATTGGATGTGTAATGCAAATGCTGTCCAACAGTCACACGAAATCTGCTCTATTATTTCAACAGTGTCAAGAGAAGGGTGTAAAGCTTGCAAAGTGCCGCCTCCGCGGTTTGCTCTCCACTCAGGTGGAACAGCTGAAAGCAAAGTACAACGTGCAGTTTGTTGTTAACTGCAGCGGACTTGGCTCAGTCGAACTGGCTGGAGACGGAAACTTGTTCCCACTCAGGGGTATGTACGTACTTAGTAGAGCAACGTAAGAAAAAAGGGTGGTCTCTCCTATTTTTACCCCCTCCATAATTTCGGTTATTCTCTATTAACTGCCATCATCCTCCAACATCCATTACTTTTAAGGTTACACCACAGGCAGCCCAAGCCGGCAGTTAGTATTGCCTCCTTACGGTGCCTTGCCGGTACATTTTGGGCCCATTAGAAGGGATTTGGAGGTTACATGCAAGACAGAAGGAAGCAACCACCGAGTTAAGCAAGCTTTATTCGTGTCATTCAGATACATTAAATTTGGACAATTTCACGAACATGCATGATATTTAATTCCACGCAAAGTCTTATAATAGTCACTTCATCAACCACAATACTGCCAGCTTGGCCTGCCTGTGTTTGAACAACAGTTTGCTTTCTGCACGTTGTTACGCGTAGTGGTACTTGGCAGAACAATTCGTCGCATCAGTAAATCCCGTTTAACTGACCGACTAATCGCTTGTTTGAAAGCTCTTTACCTAGCGTGAGTAATTCGTGACTAGTTTCGAGTCCTCGTAGCCAATGGGAAGGCACTTTGACTAGTTTCCGAAGCAATACAGAGTCGGCCAGCCAATGAAAGAGCTGCGACTAGTCACAAATGACAATTGCACAAAGCGTGGGATTTTCACTGGTGCACCAGCAAGCCAGTCGGGCAAATCAAACAAGAGAGTAGAGAAGGGTACGGAATACATAACAAACGGCTCAAAAAGGCATAAAAGAATCGCGACTCAGTAGCACGCTTCGTGTCGCCGTGAACTTAAATTGAAAAGAAAAGCTTGGGATTGAAGTTTTGTTGAATGGCCCGCGCGCTTTCGCTGTACTGACAACTGATATTCCATAAAGGCAATCCATTACATTGCTTCATTGAAGTCCTGATTCCTTGAAATGTCGTCTGCTGCCCCCTTCCCTCTCCTGGGGAATATTTCCTGTATAACCGCACGGCCACGGGGACGCGGCGTCTGACACGGGTCAATATTGCGTTTTGGCGTGCGATTTTAAACAGGATATACAGGGTATTAGTACTACAATTTTTCATTGTCTTAAAATGGATATGTTTTCTACTTCAAGTTATGATCATGGTAGGACAAATTCACGAATTGGGGCAAGCTTTGAGAACCTGGGTGGCAGCGCCACCCAAACTTATACAAACGTATTTGTAGCAACGACCCACAGAAAATATCTCATTGACTTGGGTTCCCTATCACTACTACTACTACTGCTACTACTGTTATTGCTACAGCTACTACGGCTACTACAACTGCTACTACTACTACTACTGCTACTACTACTACTACTACTACTACTACAACTACTACTACTACTACTGCTACTACTACTACTACTACTACTACTGCTATACTACTGCTACTGATACTACTACTGCTACTGACTACTACTATTACTACTGCTATACTACTGCTACTACTACTACTATTACTACTGCTATACTACTGCTACTACTACCACTACTACTACTACTGCTGCTACTACTACTGCTGCTACTACTACTACTACTACTACTACTGCGACTACTACTGCTATTACTACTACTTCTATCACCACTACTTCTATCACCACTACTACTACAACTGCTACTACTACTATATACTTATTATTATTGTTATTATTATTATTATTATTGTTGTTATTGTTGTTGTTATTATTATTATTCACTACAACTAAATTAAAGCATTTTCAATACGTGGTTGGTCAACCTGTATATAACATTCTACAACAGGCTTAGGATATTAAATTATACAAGAACATAAACTGAGGAAAATACGTCAGGACAAGCTAATCATGGTTACACTTTGTTCAGTGTAGGTGTTGCCATCGTCCTTCCCAATGACGGCCGATCATCGTCCAAACTAAACTTTGTTATCGACAGCAATGCGCACAAAAGTTACGGCACAGATGAATTCGGTCACGATACCAAGGGATACGTGCTTATAATGCCCAGGGGTATGTACCAACCATGTCAACTGTAGTTCTGTCCATTGTAAATGGGAAGGACAGGTCATGGTGCGTGCTAGCATTTTCCTACCCAAATTCACCAAATTGACCGTAATAAAAAAGATGGCAACTGGTACATTTACCCATAATTCTTAGCGCACGAAAATCCTAAAAACACTCGTAAAATGCACTGAAAGGTCCTAAAACTTCAAACCTAGCATTCACAATGTTTTTATTACAGGGACGAATTTCGAAAACAATATGGCTTTCTGTGCGCCTATTCGTTGTTTGGTTCACAAGGCATAGGTTCACTAAGCAGCCTTATGACTACTTATGTAATGGTTTTTAATAAAATATCTATCTATCTATAAATGTACAGCCGCCATCTTTTTTATTATGGCCAATTCCTGCGTACCGGTCGGCCGAAACAGGAGAACTGAGCGGCTCTAATCTCTCTAATCCATGAGCCGGCAGGACCAGTCTGGCCATAACCAGTTCCGATAGTTGTCGCGTCCCATTTGATAACTGACTGGTTCGGCCAGCTAGACACGACAAATGGAACTGAGCGCCCTTGAAGTAACAAAACAGTGTGTGTCAGGAAAATAATAGTGTGACAAAGCAAAATTTACTTTGCAACCATTTCGGCTTCTTTCAACTTACGTGTTTCTGTAATCAATAGGTGGGTTCACACTAGCGTCCGTAAGTAGGTCTCAAGTGAACTTGAGATATACTTGGAGTGTGAACGGCACTTTATGTCCTACTTCGGTCCTACTTTGTTGCCGCAGAAACGAGACGACATCAAAGGAGCCGAAGTGCACTTCCAAGTGTGGTTTGCACTGTACTTGAGTGCGCACTTGACCAAT
>JANVCJ010075500.1:0-11912 GCA_026413505.1 Epizoanthus ramosus
TTTCGTTTTGACTACAGTCGTCCCTTGCAGGCTAGGCGACGACAACAGGAAGTTATAAGTCGCATATGCACAACAGACCAATGACATTTTGCATTAATATATGATTAAATTAATCTAGATAATTGCAAGTGCAGATAATTATAAAGCTCTAACTCTATCAGTTGCAAAGTGTGATTGCTGACAAACTCTAAGATTGAAAGTGTAAAATTTGTTATCGCTGAACTGAACGAGGTGATTCAAGTAACTTATATTTAGGGACGATTGTAGCTATAAAATATTAGACCAAAGCTCAAATGTATGAAGTCACATGCTAGATAGAAGTTAGGAAATATATCTTACCTCAATTTCCAGCGATCGTATACTATTTGAAGTCAGTCAATGTCTCAAGAGCATCCACTATCTTGAGCTGGGCAGCTCAGATGTAACTCTAGAATATCGCTTAGCTATGCGCCTTTTTGTACATGTCTGGTTCACGGCGGGGGCGGGAATAGAACAGCGACAAAGTTCTGCTTACATCAGATCTGTGAGATAGATTACCTACCTTTCTTTGTTCACCTTTGAGTATCACGCGCTGTCAAGAGCCTGACCGTGACAAATGTACCCGGAATTCAAAATCAACATGCGTTTCCACGCTACGATTAAAATAAAAACATATGATTTGTAGGTTTCCACAATTCCTTGTGAATCAGTTGGCAAAGAGATCCCTAACCTGTTGTCTGTTGCCCTATAATTATACATACATAAACTTACAACTAATTTTTAATTGAGTTTTCACCTTGGAGAAATACCACATACTGTGCACGTGCTCTTCCTGTCAGAAATAAAGCTAGCCCCAACCCTCACCAGAGGAGCCTGTTCACAGGCTAAAATAATGCAAGCTTTCGTTTCCGGGGTGTAGCCTAGATCAATGACTAGTCACAACTGAAAACCCCAGGAACGGTTGGATACTGAAATACAATACTTATCTCAATCGAATCACGTCTCTTTAAATTTAAAACTGAAAATTATTGTCAGCGGTCACTCATTTGAGAATATATTGAGTTCACTACTCTGTGACTTCACGTTCTGAGACGATTACCGGAAGTGCTACACACATTTTGGCGACCTCCCATTGATATTCATATCGGCCCGGTTTGTGTTTGGTAGCTCCAGTTTTTCCCACAACTTCCCGCAATCTTTCAAATGTTGTTCATTATCCTCGCTCTTCCCAAGATTGAATACCTTGGGAATTTATTGTACTATTATAGCTGTTGATCGATCTAGAGTGATGGGACAATGATAAAGTAGTTATGGCAGGAATTTTGTTATCAAGTCAGTATGAGTATGGGATATATTTTTTTAAAAACACCTTCTAGAATCGTATACTGTTGTCAGTGACCAAGTACATCAGACGGGTGATATAAATATCAATCATGGCAGGTCGCCAAAATGTGTGTAGCACTTCCGGTAGTCATCTCAGAACGTGAAGGTATGGTATATGAGTATGGCGACTTTATTTAGTGAGGGTAACACACAACAGTATTTGTAAATACTGATAACCCAGAGGCCCTCCCTACAATACTGAATACAATAATGGCTTGTTAAAATATAAAACGTACTATAATCTATAAAAAATCCTATAGTATATTTACAAAGAATGTAGAAAATTTAAAAATACTAGTTGCAGCAATAATTATAAAGAGTTGAATAATAACATGCCAGTATTCAGGAAAAAATGGTGATATTCGTAAACTATAGCTATACGCCAAAAATGTCTGTTTCCTTCTGTTTTCTGATCAATTTCCAGCGATCACTGCCCAGTGGGTTCGACAGAATCGGGTGTCTTTTGTTACTCATACCATGAGAATGGGAGAGAAGGCTGTCTTCACTTAGCGGAAATGATCCCTGCAAGAGTGATGAAAATTGTTAAGCACATAATTTCATAAACACCACACTCAAGCTCAGGCTCCGGCTACTATCCATTCTCAAACCCCCGACCCCACGCTCAAACCCTAGCCACCAACCCAAACTTGGGAATTGATCCCAAACCACCAACACATACCAAAAACCAAAGCCTAACCCCAAACTAAGAACTGAAGAAGGCTGAGAGTGATCAGCAGATGGCTGTCTGCCAGAAGGTTCACAAACCATGCGGCACGGGACGCTGTAACTCATATTGTTACTGATTGGAAGGGATTGAGACGAAGCTGATCTGCGCGGCGCGGCACGGTAGTCGTCTCGGAAGTTGAGGTCACAATGGAGTGATCTCGATATATTCGCAACACAGAGACCGCTGACAATAACAATATAATTTCAACTAGCTAAAAGTTCCTAATGGAAGTGAAATGCTGCCGAATGTAATGTATAAATTGCTGTTGTTTTTAAACTTGGCACTGTAAAAAATGTTTTCCTTTCGGTACATGTTATATCATTGTACAAGATGTATTATTTTTGACTTGTTATTTTCAAGGTATAACTGCTTTTATAAATATCCTCTTTAGAAACTTCAAAATACAAGAAGTTTCCCTGAGATTTGCCCTAAAATTGCAGGAGTAGTACAACTCTTGTTCTTGAATATATTTTGTTGCCTACTATTATTTTTTAAGGTATTAGAATTGCATTTACATCACCACAGGAAGTTAGCTTTCGTTAAATTATTTTTAATAATTGTTTTGTATAGTGGAGCTAGGGGTCAGAGTATTAGTCAATAGTTGTCTCGAGTCCAAATTACTCCCACAGTCGGAACTGCACACTGCAACTTTAAATACACTGAGGAGTTATTTTCATGTATTGTTTTAATGTTTGTACCAATCAGTTTTTTAAAGTTAGAAGTACTAACAAAATTTTCAACATGGTTATTTTGCTGAAACTTTACATACTGTTCAATTAAATGTTGAAACAACAATGAACAACAACGTTGAACATGCAGCAAAATATGCTATTTTGTAAAGAGAATGTTCAAACAGCAATAAACAACAACATTAACAATTTTTAACTAAATATGCTGTTTTGTTTAGACAATGTTCAAACAGGAATAAAGAACAACATGAACAACTTTTAACTAAATATGCTGATTGTTTACAACATGTTTAGAGAACAACGTTAACAATTTATAAGTTAATATGCTATTTTGTTTTAAAATTTTGAAACAGTTATAAACAGAAAAATCTAGCTAGTAATGGAAGCACAGATACAAATAAACACTTCAAAATTGAAATGGAAGCTAAGAGAATGGAATATTTTTGATGGTTTTGCCTCTGTTAGTTTGTATCTTTGCTCCACTCCTGTTGCTAGAGTGAACCAGGCTTAATTATGAACTTGCTGTATACAATTTTCTCAAAAGTTGTTAAACCTTTCAGCCCAACACAAATATCAATTGATATAGTCTCCTTAGTTACATGTATACAATATTAATAGAAAAGTTAGGCCTGTAGTTTAGTAACATTATTGAAAATATTACTGAGATGAACTTTGAAATATCCTAACCAGTTTTATGAGAAATATAGAGACAAATAAGGATAATTCAGCAGTGGGTCACGTTGGTATTTCTTGTGTTGGAAGGCTTCATAAGACAAAATATCTTCACAATATGTATTCTGTCAATCGTTCTAGCATCCCATTGCTCAATCGGTTCGCCTACACAATCGGCGAGCAAAGCTGAAAGACTCATAAAAGCACATTGTCTCCCTCGCGATTCATAACCGAAACTGTTATCATCCTGGTGAACACTTCCTGAAGCGAAAACAAACATATTGCCATGAATAAATGTTTGTACTTATCGTATCAGAAAATCGTTAACCTCCAAAATAGACTCCTTCTTCAACATCCACGCGCGACGCGACCGCATGGCCCGCACAATACATCACGGGCGAACGGACCTCATGGCCCCCACAATGCACAATGGCAACACAGACTCAGGACAAACAACGGTCGTTCGTTCTTCCAAACCGATAAACAAACTGACAACAACGCTCAAAACGAACCTCAACTAGTGTGCTGCCTCCTTTCAGTCGGCAGCAATAAACTGCTTATTATTACAGAAATATAGAGTAGTTTGATAAATTGTAATATTTGCAAGAACAACAACAACAACAGCGACAACAACTAGAAGAAGAACATAAAGAACAAGAAAAGGAAGAACAATACCAATAATAATAATAATAATAATAACGAGAACGAGAACGAGAACCATACTGACGTGAACGAGGACGAGACTTACGAGAACGTGAACGAGAACGAGAACGAAAACGAGAACCATACTGACGTGAACGAGAAGGAGGAGAACAAGAAGGAGAAGCAGAAGGATAGGGAAAAACATACTGACGTGAACGAGGGCGTGAACGAGAACGTGAACAAGAACGAGAACGAGAACGTGAACCATACTGACGTGAACGAGAAGGAGAAGGAAAACAAGAACAAGAACGAGAAGCAGAAGGAGAGGGAAAACCATACTGACGTGAACGAGGGCGTGAACGAGGACGAGAACGAGAATAATAACATGTACAAGCCATTGTCTTTGCGATCCTGTTGCCATCCGGCTATATTTTAAAATAGAAATTATGTTACTTGAATGATAATATTTCAGAATGGACATTTCTGATGAGAAACTAATTTTAACTTGGTTGCTATATAAACGAAACAACTGCAGAGGTGATAAAAAATATACAAAAAATCGAGGGACTATATGTTATAGTTGACGAATACATCACTAGATACATCACCCCGGTGGCATTCTCTCCCTATTTCAGTAGGATCTACGAGAATAAATTATTTATAGGCTAAATGCGGGTAGTCGTTCCAAGAAAGCATATGACTTGCCAATCAGTATATAGTATGAAAAAAATGTAAATGTATGCATCTTTGGATGTATGTATATATGTATGTATGTATGTACGTACGTATGTATGTATATATGTATGTATGTATGTATGTATGTACGTACGTATGTATGTATGTAGGTAGGTAGGTAGGTAGGTAGGTAGGTAGGTAGGTAGGTAGGTATGTATGGATGTATGTATGTATGTATGTATGTATGTATGTATGTATGTATGTATGTATGTATGTATGTATGTACGTACGTACGTATGTATGTATGTAGGTAGGTAGGTAGGTAGGTAGGTAGGTAGGTAGGTAGGTAGGTAGGTAGGTAGGTATGTATGGATGTATGTATGTATGTATGTGTGTATGTATCTTCTACTATGCCTAATCTGTCTGAAGTTTCACCGAGATTGTTTTTCTCTGCCCCGTAGTGTACCACTATCTGATCACGTTCAAGACCGGCTATGGTTTGTTTGCTGGGATTAACGCCCCCGTGACTGTCAAGCTCTACGGTAACAAGGGGAACACGGGCTCCATCACACTCAAAAAGTGAGTGAGTATATATATTTTAATTCCCGAACAGAATTGTTTGCAATTTGATGCCTGCTATTTTAAATCTGGAAGTGCGTAACAACAACAAAAACAACTGACAACGTGTTTGCACATCATAGGCCTGCTCCGGATCCTTACAGTGCGACTACAGAAACCGGTGTCACTTGGGAAAGAGCAGCCAATAACAATACGACTTTTAAACAATATAATTGGAGTTTGCGGTTTTGATTCCAGGCAAACCCTGGCAACCATTCATTCATTGGATGGTTTTACGGTTTGTTTCTTTCAGTCGACTAAATCAAAGTGACCCCGGTTTCTGTAGTCGCTAGCTATTGTTTTAGGTACCGAGAGAGGATTTCGAGTTGGATTTCGAGTCTGATTTTCGAGTTGGAAGGGTTAGGGTTAGGGTTTATAGGGATAGGTTAGCGTTAGGGTTAGGTGCTGAGGAGTCATAATAGTTACATATCGAATCACCGAATCGTATCGCCAAATCGAAAATCCAACTCGAAAATCAAACTCGGAAATCAAACTCGCAAATTCATCTCGAAAATCAAACTCGCAAATCCAACTCGAAATCCAACTCGAACTGGAAATCCAACTCGAAAATCCAACTCGAACTGGAAATCCAACTCGAAAGTCCAACTCGAAAATCCAACTCGAACTGAAAATCCAACTCGAAAGTCCAACTCGAAAATCCAACTCGAAAATCCGACTCGAAAATCCAACTCAAAATTCCAACTCGAAATCCAACTCAAAATCCTCACTCGGTACCTAGTCAATCTCAGGAAGAAAGGTATAAATTCTAAAAAAAATAGTCATATGCTTTCTGAAACAAGAAAGTCTTATTCGTGACTTAAGCTGTACAAAATTAATATCAAGAGATATTCAAAGAAGCTATGTTTTGTGTCTTTTCTTTTAATGTGGTGGTGTGAGGTTATTAAAAGTAGCGAACATGTTGGTTGTGAGATGTTTTAAAATCAGGATAGATTATGAGAAGATAGGCTTACAACAGACAGAAAGTGCAAACGTGATAGCCGTAGTAATTTCATCCTCCTGAATATCATTTCATGAAAAAACTGATAGAATTGTAGTCAGCTTCTCTCTTCGCTCTCGGCACAGTATTTTAACCTTCTGAATTGTTTAGAAAATAATATGAACTTCATATTGAAGCTTAGTAGTTTGACCAAATGACTAGTTTACATGATTAACCATTATCCCCGAACACTGGCAACTGTCAGTACAGGTCAGTATATCTACACCTGTTTTTTCTGGCCATTTCAACCAGATTTTATTTTTCTGATAGTGGACAAAAATAAGCCAGCCAATACACATTCTTCAATTCTGGTTGGTCGAATTTTGTGGTACGGCATTTCACCGCTCGCGAAGCAGGCTCACTCGTGTTTTTCTTACTTTCCCCGACGTGACGCAATATAAAAAAACTGCACATCTACATCTGTATCTCACAAGATCCCAAGGGGACATAACGCGGGTGGTCGGTTTGCACTGACGCTTACAGGATATTTGATCTAAATTTGGTACTGTCAGTGGTGGCCAGAAACAATATTTATATTTATATGCATCACAGGTAGTGTGCAGGGTCAAGAATTTGAGTACGCTATAAAAAATGGAAACTTCCGTTACTTTTCCATGACCGCTGATTATTTCCTAAATGCCACAACTTCTTGATGCCTGGAATAAGCATTTAAATCACACGAGTTTCCATAACTTTTCAGTGGCCGCATGAAGCCTGTGCATGCATGTATGCGTATGAAGAACCCCAGAATGTTTGTCTAAAAGGAAACCGACGGCGATACAAGTGAATGCACAACTCACCCTTGTTTCAACGTCTGTCCAACTCGATTGGCTGTCGTCATCCGAATTTCTTCGTTTTCTAATAAATGGAATGGAAGTTGGTAATTAATTTTTGTTTTTACACGAGGTTGGTTCATTCTCAGATCCTGGACAAAAATCCTGGCAATATTTGTATACAAGTAATTACAAAGTTTCGAGTCAAACTGACCCAACTAAAATTGTATTCTATCATAGGATATCGTGGGTCTGGGTGTGAGGGAGAGGAAACGAGTTCTCTGTGCAGGCCGGATGGCGGCTATACAGAGAGACCATATGATAACCTCAACTTGTATGTGGCAGGTCCAAAGCCAGTCTCGTCCACGATCTGCGGACTACCTTACAAGGAATATCGATTGTCTGTGGGCTGCTATAGCAGCGGTTTGCGCATGCGCCGGCTCGTGCTTTATCCCAGAGCCCTTCGTTCCTCGCCGCAGGCCTAAAAGAACGTGGGCTCTGGGAACGAGATTGGTCCAAAGCACGTACAGTAGCTGTGAAAAGACTCTCCCTATCACACGGCTAGTAATACTGTCATACCTGTCACGTCTCTCCCTGTCACACGACTAGTAATACTGTCATACCTGTCACGTCTCTCGGGACTCATCAGCTCGTTCTGTCGTGTCTTGAGCGTCTCCACCTCGGTGAACTGTACAGCGTGTCCCCCTCCTGTCGTCTTGTACACGTCACCCTGGTGGCACAAACAGCAGAAATTAGACTATGAATAATCATATAATCGCGCGAATCGATGGGAAAAGATGGATAATGCGCGTGAGAAGAACGCCTGGGAGATCGAGGAGGGAGGAAGGTGCGCGCTAGGAGAACGCCTGGGAGGTGGAGGAAAGTGGAACGGTATCCAAATTCCCTTTCTTCCAGGCGTCTTTTCTATGCGCTTTTCTTGTCCGCGCACGCTGGCTTTTTTATAGGCACCAACGCTCTCTCTCCCCTCTCCGCCTTACCATCCCGTAGAGCCTGTTACAGGCTAGACTATGAGATTCAGAACCAAGTTAGACAGCACTTAAATACCTACCGTATAGACTACGAGTAGTCCGTGTGTTTCCTCTTGAGATTGTCGAGCGGTATTAAGGAAAAGAAAAAGGTTTGCTGATGAGCAGCTAGGTGCGAGACAGACATGTTTTCTTTTCTGTATCACTGGATGATCTCAAGACGAAACACAGGCGCTACTCGAAGTCTACCGACCGTATGGCAGGAAATATTTTTTTGCGGGGGGAAACAATTATTCAATTAATTAAGGAATTGTTTACGGTTGTAATAACAGCAACAAGTAGATAATTAATTGCAAAATGTAGAAGTTCTTGCAACAAAGGTATTTGTCGCATCATGAGTTGATGAAGTGGGTGGTCGTACACGCAGCGACACCGGCTAACTGTCATACATACACGAATTCTTGTTTCCACGAAGAAAGAAAAGCCAAACTGTGATACACATCCGTAATTTCCGCCAATGTTTGTCCATCGGTTGGAGTGCAGTGCAGTGCAGTGCAGTGCAGTGCAGTGCAGGAACAGATTGTCTCATCCAGTGTACAAAGAGAAATACGAATCGTGCAAAATCTGCTCGAGTACATAACTGTACCTTGATTAATTTTGTCTGGATTTCGCCTGACGAGTCTTCATCCTGATGGGCCAGCACATAGTTTGTTGCCTGAAGGCAGAATTAAGAAACGGGATTTAGAACACTTATTGAAATACTCGAGAAGAACGGGAAAATTAAACTACAGAAAGTAGCTATAATATGTTAATCAAATGACTGGAATTTATATTTATTACTGATTTTTATTAAAGTCTAGCTCCATTCAACGGGGCGTATTTGTAGATAGGGCTTAATAGAGGTTCCAAAGACAGGGTTCCCACTCAAAATGAGGAATGAAATTTAATGACTTTTCCATGACCTCATTCCATTATCCATGACCAAAAAATGCGTGCGACGCGCATATCATTTTCGTTTTCTCGGCACACTTTCGCTCAAAATTACAAGGTCTTCAAAAAAATTTATTCAGCAGAGGTAAAGGCCCAGAAAATATAAAATTCCATGACCTTAGCAATTTCACCTAAATTCCATGACTTTTCCAGGCCTGGAAAATGCAGTTTCAAATTCCATGACTTTTCATGACTCTGTGAGAACCCTGAAAGAGGTCTTAACTCAACATCTCAACCCAGATTTTTTACTAGTTAAATCAAGCTCATCTTCAGAGGACAAGGACTTTAATATGGAAGCAACTAAAAGAAAGCAGGGAAACAGTCAAATAGAGGAATAAAAATAATGTGGTATGGGAACAGGGAAGAGGGGATACCACGTGGGAGCTCGTGGGTTCGAGCCCCGGCCGGACCAACACTCAGGGTCTTAAAATAACTGAGGAGAAGGTGCTGCCTTTGCTCTAACATCTGCAATTGGTTAGACCTTAACGTCTTCTCGGATAAGGACGATAAACCGTAGGCCTTCGCCGGGGGCCTTCGGAGATCTCCATTACATGGTCTATTACCGTTTGAGGCTCTCCGTCCACCGAAGAGTGGTCAAGTCGTTAAACAATAACATACGGCTGATTGACGTGTGAATGCAGTGGGTGTGACAATAGTTATATGTACACTGGATTACCATGACATGGCAGGGGCGTAGCCAGGATTGTTTGATAGGGGGTTCCAATTGTTAAGATTCACTTTGAACGTCGGCGCTCCGACGGAGTCCGGGGGCATGCTCCCCCGGGAAATTTTTACATTTGAGGTCCCCAAAAAAGGCATCTCCTTGATTCTGAGCACAAAGTTTTAACAATTATAGCGTTGTTACTGTCACGGTAGTTTTATTGTCTATCAAGGTAATATCAGTATCTACAGTAATGTGTGTTTTATGTCTGTCATGGTAGTATTATTATCTGTCACAGAAATATTAATGTCTGTCGCGGTAATGGGAGTGTTTGTTACGGTAATAGCTGGTAATGTTAATGTGTGTCACGGTAATGCTAATGTCTGTCACGGAAATTTTAAGGTCTGTCGCGGTAATGTTAATGTCTGTCGCGGCAATGTTAATGCCTGACGCGGTAATGTTAGTGTCTGTCGCGGTATTGCTAGTGTATTTGTGGGAGTGATATTGCTTGTCAAAAACACTTGAGAGTGTCGGTACGTATACTTGGAACCACGACAAACCTGAACGGCAGCAGCTACATTAAGTCCTGATGAAGCTCCAACAAAGAATCCCTCCTCGTGTAATAATCTAAATGTCTGCAACAAGAAAACATAATGTAAGTATGATAATATCAGTCCTGTCATAATTATGATCAGATTGTTATGAGAAGAAGAGAGTGACACTGAACCAAACTCTATCAGTCAACACAAGTCTGACTAACTCCAGTATGGGTGTACCCCCTGGCAGTCACTACACTCGCGAGTCATGTATTTCTACTCACATTCTATAGGGGAAAAGGTTACGCAGTGGAACTGATTTTGTAATCTTACCATATCTACTGCCTCTTGATCATTTACAAATACTGCATCATCTATAGGGGCACCCTTTAAATTAGCGGTAACACGGCCTTGACCAATACCTGGTAACGAAACAAAAAGTTGGAAGTAGATCAACACTTCATTATCACAATGATCAGCTAGAACATCTGATCTCACTGCTAACATACAGAAGCAATTTTAAAATGGTTCATTGGAGTGGAGCAGAATGACAGGAAGGAAAAATGAAAATGGTTCATTCCTAAAATCCCAGAACTTTATTAAAGCAAGCAATTTACATTGATAAGCAAATGAACTAAGTAAGTAACATAATTATTTAGGTTTGTTTTACCTAAATTGTATTATACCACTGTTTTCGTTGTTACGCGATGGTCGTTTTTTTTCGTCTGGCTGAAATTGGATTTTGACTGAATACCATATATGGACTGTCACATGTTGACAAACAAGTCTGTTCTAATTGCGTTCTTCTGCGCTGCGGAGAAATGCTGAGTTCACTGCAGGCGAATAGTTCTACTTCAAGTAACAATTTGGGATTCGATTTACATTTATTAATACCCGCTTATTCTCGTGAAACTTATGGCGGTTACACATCTGTGGATCAGAATGCATGCCACACTCGCTTGCCAATTAAGTTATCCGTCCATTCCTGAATTTAGTCATCGTATATTTCTGGATATTCTCTGATAATGTTCTTTATGAGAGACGTGTCATGAGCTGTAAAGGCAGAGCATTGAAAGAAACTGATCTAGTTTATTTATATGTATCGTCGACATTCGTTTACTGGGAGTTTATCCAAAATAGCACTCGCCATCCAGTTGCCTCATTTCACCTCGCCGCCGAACAAAAGACGGTACTGCAGCTGTCGCTCTGAACATCTTTCTAATTTTCCATACAAATGTTCCCCCCACGTGAAGAAATCTGGCAGTGTCTGTGACACCATAACATTCTTTAATTTTTTTTGAGCAATCAGCAATTTCAGTTATGGCGTCATGCGACGTCACACAGAAACCATCTTTTTCTCCATGGCGGCCATCTTGGATTTTTTATGACGTCAGAAAATTCACTTAATTGATTTTTAAATTGATTTAAAAACACGTTTGACTATGCTAAGCTAAATCTATAATTTATGTAAAAATATCCAAGTTAAATTAAATGTTTAGAAAAAGTTTTTTTGACATAAGTGTCAATCCTAAACACGGTTGCCATGGTGACCGAGTAGCATTTATAGCTATACATCAAATTGTC
>JANVCJ010075511.1:0-20344 GCA_026413505.1 Epizoanthus ramosus
TAGAAAATATGTGAACATGATTTGAAACCTTTTCTTAGGAAAGTGTCATATATCAAGTTTACCCACTGGAAATGGAAATGTCATAATTTATGGACATTTGTCTGGAGCATACCTATTTTGTGCTCAAAAACTGTGAAATAGTCCCTCGCACATGCATGTTTTCCCGCCAAAACTGGCACACACATGCATGGAACATCAACTTTGAGACATTTTTAAATTAATACCAGATTTCTATTTCGATAGACACGTCTGTCCAAAACTTGAAGTTACAAAATGCCAAG
Organism: Epizoanthus ramosus; assembly: GCA_026413505.1. Lineage (NCBI taxonomy): Eukaryota > Metazoa > Cnidaria > Anthozoa > Zoantharia > Epizoanthidae > Epizoanthus > Epizoanthus ramosus. The sequence goes on from JANVCJ010075511.1 coordinate 282, forward strand.
CAAAATGCTCATGGATCTCTTCCAGTTTTTGGTTTAGATAGATTTTGCCTAAGAATGTTGCTGGTCTTATTTACCAGTCCAGTGTGGTGGGGGGGGGTGGGAGATACCAATATCCTTCCCCCTTTACTCCTGTTACCACCTTGATGTCGGTACAATCCCATCTCCTGCAGTGCACTATGACATTCTGCTTCCCATCCCCTGTACCCCCCAAAAAACACACACATACACACACACACAATTCAGTTCACTTACAGCAACTATTACTGGCCAGAGTTATCTCAGAAATAAAGTGCTTTCCATTTGTTGTCAAAATACATAAAATATTGTTGTTTCATGTCAATGTATCTTAGAGGGGATTAGGATGGGTTCACTTTATTTACAAGATAATAGCCTTCCAAGAGAAAGTCTCATCAGCTCCCTTCCTCAACTTAAAGCCACCAGTTATCCCCCCCCCCTGGTCAGAAAAATTGAAAAAATGCTCTGCTCCAAATCTTTCAGCAAATATAACTTATTAAATCATGTTGGTATTTTCAAAAGTTTCAAGAAATACAGGGTGGTTGTTAAAGGGTGGATGAGCTGATATTTACCTTCAGGAATATGTTAGGATTTTAGGTATTCAGTTTGTAGCTAGTCATTTGAAGTTCTAGTCTGTCCTGCTTTTATCATACGCAAGGTACTATCACATCACTATGCTTGTTTTTAAATCTAAAACTGCATGTCAATATGTCATTGCATATTTCAATTTGTTTTATTTGTTGAAATTTGTCATATTCCACCAACCACAAAAGAAAATAAGATTAAAAAATTAATTATAAAGATATCAAAGAAAAGCAAAGTATTAAATATTCAGTTTGAAGTCCTCCCAGACGGCCCCAAAGGGTATGGTATTGAACTGTTTTGGTCTGAAATTGGGTATACATTTTGAATATTTGGTCTGAAAATGGATATGGATTTTGGAATAAACTGCAGAGATGTGCCATGTGATCAGATATTTTGGGGACCTCAAATATTTACCATCCAAAGTATGGAAACAGAACCCATTCGTGGTTTTTTCAAATCAACATTTACTCTTCCAACCACAGTCAGCCCAAGCTTTAATATAGTATCAGATATCTAGGACTTTGTATTGGGATTTTGTGGAGAGTCGAAATTATAAGACTTTAGTATGGGAATTAAATCGAGAATATTGCAAAATAAAGTGTACCTACTTCAAGTTCTCATTGTATTTGTGTGCTGTATGCATTTTGAGTGCGATCTGAGGCTGTTTGAGGCGATTTTCCTGAAGACGTGCTCCCCGCAAGGCGTAAGATTATTTTGCAATATTCTCGATTTCTAAAATTTATATAAATTCCCATACTAACGTCTTATAATTTCGACTCTCCACCAAATCCCACTACAAGTCGTAGATATCTGATACTACATGTATATGAGAGCTTGGGCTGCCTGTGGTAAAACTGAATAAGATTGTTTTTTGTTTTCAGGCTGAAATCGCCAAAATATTAAGAACGTCCGGTCTCGGCTCAGCCTCAAGCTCCAAAATTAGAAGGCAAATTAGTCATTTTTGAAGGTTTGAAAGAGGATCTTATATTAAAAGAGAAAAATGGTATTAGCTCGATTTTTTTAGTCTTCGCCTTTCCCATTCAAAAATGTGTACAGAATAACAGCTCAAGATGATCGGAAATCATTAACAAATTCATTTATAAAATTCGAAAGAGTGTATCTTGTTGTTAGTTGCTAATTTTTGTGGACTGTATTTTCTTTGTCAGAATCAACAACGACAGTTTTATTGCAGATTTGTCTGGAGGCCTTAGAATTATGAGGTCACACACTAATCGCAGTAATCTGTGGAAATGTGGAATGGCCAATGGTAAACCCAGCTATTTATATCCCAGAAGAGCAAGAACGTTACAAAACATTTATAGAGATTTGTGGCTTCACTGAAACTTCGAAGACATTCTTACTGTAACTGCATCAGTTTTCGATGTTTTTGAGTACGTAAATTATACAGCAATTTGATACAAATATTTCAGAACTGTCGTTTCCAAATCTATTTTAAAAGTGATATGTACTCCAGTACTCAGTAGTTCTTCATTTTAAATCTTATAAACCGCATAAGTGCATTCTATCACATCCTTGCCATGATAGATTTGGAAGCTACGTAGCAAGTTGTCACAAAAAGGATATGATGTAAGCTCTTAATTCCATATTATCGAGTGAGAGTTAGTCCTGCATTCCTACAAGTACGAGTACCAAGTAACATATCAGTTTATAAAAAAGAACATTTTGTTTTTGAGAATATAGATGTTTGGATATTTACTCGTTGTGACTGAGATAATGTTCAGAAAGTAATCATTCTTATTTTTACCATACAATACCGGTAGCAGTACAGGAAGCACTCCAAGTATGGGGTTGGATCGAATATGCTTTCTTCTCGAACTTTGGTTTGGACTTGATTCAAAAAGTTAAAAGGTCACTGACAAGCCAATTACGGATACTTTGGGGTTCGGTATAAATATTAATGCTATTTTAAAACCATACTTGGACTATATATGCTAATCATGTGGGTAGCAAGTCTAGGCAAGTTTTCCTTGCTGCAAATGTAGCCGGTTAAACGAAAGAAGGTTGGAGCGAATTCAAAACACTCGCCCGTATTTGCAAGTAATTGAAAAACAATGGAGAAATTGAATGATTGAGATCTTTAGAAAGTCTACTTCTCTGCTTAACCGCTTGTGTACGGTACCAATTACCAAGTTCCTGCTGGGTTCGTCACATCTCAGCAGGACCCTTTAGGGGTGCACTCAACGGCTGTGTTTTATGGTAACAACAATACAATTGGGAATGTGAATAGGCTGAATAGGATAGAACGTGTTTGCGCAACGCTATTGTTTGCAAGACTGGTCCGGAATATTATTCTAGAGTTCAGTTTCAGCTCTCAGTGAACCACGAATCCCAGGTTTGAAGAGTTTCATAGGACAAGTAGAGAGACTGCAAAACCATTTATATTCTACATCAATCATTCATTAGATTGTAGTCGAACCCCTCTGGTGTTACTGGCGAAGTGGTTTATTATCGAGGAAGACCCAAGGATCCGCGAATACAAAACATCAGGCACTGTCTTAAAAGTCTCGGAACGCTAGTACCAAAGTACCTTGACATTTGCTGTAAGTGCAACAAAAGTTGGCGATTTCCTGAATTGAATCATTACGAGCATTCATAAAGACGTCCTACAGAGCGGCTTCGATCCTCCACTACTTGCTGTGAGACTCGCCATTCTTTATTTTGGTTCTTCATTTAATAGAAGTACTCTACAATACATTGCTCAGAGTAAAACATTGCTTTGTTTCAAGCGGTGAGAATGCGTAACGCGTCGAATGAAACAGAAATTGTGACACAGTGTCCAAAGACTGTTGTCACAGTTTCTGTGACCGTGGTAATCGTGTTAACTGGAGTTCTTGGTAACACCATCGTCGTAAGTTATGTTCGTCGTGAGCGCCGAGCCAAGAAGAAACCCAACCTAGTATTGTTGCTCCACATGGCGTTGAACAACCTCCTGGCTTTGTGTGGAAGCCTGCCACTGCATATATTTCTGATCGAGTTCGTACCTAGGGACTTTCTTCCACTCGGCCTTGGCAACATATTGTGCACCTTCAGACCGCTGTCCTGTTATGTTTTCTTGAAAGTCGGACTTTTGACTCTGACTGGAATTTGTGTTGACCGATACGAAATGTTCACCAGGATGCAAAAGCCTAAAATTCTTACAGCAGAATTTACCAAGAAGTTCGTCGCTGGTAGTTGGCTCATAGCTATTGTGAGTTCCGTAGTGGCCTGTTATGGCTATATCCAGAATGCACTGCGGCCACACGTGTATTGCAGGAACCATCCAAATTTTGATAGTCAAACAATTACCGTACACGAGAGAGTATCTGAAGTCCTGGTGATAGTAGACGTGGCAGCTTGGATCATCGTCTGCAACGTTATCATTTTCTACACACTCTTGAGAGTATGGCACGTGTTGAGGAAGCACTTTGACACTGTGAAGAAGACGCTTGGCCACAATAAAGTGCTTCGTGAAATACAACTGGTCAAGATGGCCGCCTATGTATTTTGCGCGTATGCTGTGTTATGGCTGCCGTACGGGTTGGCGCGAGTACTGCAGATAGCCGTTGGTCGTGGTAACAGCACGATAGAATGCTTCTCGAATGTCTACCAGACACTGACCTACACAATATTCGCTGTCACTCCGTTCATTTATATCAGAACGAACAACAAGATTCTCCGAGAGACGCTGCGCATGCTCACTCGGCCTATGGAGAGACTGCGGCCGCATAGCATTGTGCTCGTCTCCTGGTCAACGGTTGGGCGCCAGAAAGCAAAAGACAGCAGTGTAACCTCAACTGCAAGAGACACGTCCAACTCAGTTGAGATTTGAACAGTCTACACGCCGCATAGCTGTCCATTCGACAGTCTGGCGTGAAGAGATGAAACCCGTGTACAATCCCTTATGAAGGGAGGTATCCCGTGCATGTAGAAACTGTGCGAGGATGACAATCCCGTATGAAGGGAGGTATCTGGCCTTGAACAAACTGTGCGGACATGTCAGTCTGGTGAAAACGGATATATCCCGCGTACAAACTTTGCGGTATGAAGTGAGGTATTTCCTATACAAACTGTGCGAGCATGACAATCCGGTATGAAGAGAGGTATTCCGCGTAAAAACTGTGCGGGCATGTACTGCAAGAGAGATGTGTTATGGAATGAGGAATGGGGAAGAGGCTATTTAGTTAACTAAGACTTAAAAAAGTATCAGAAACTCCCCTTTTATAGGTAACATGTAATTATAAAATCCATAAAATATTGGACATTCCTCACCCCTCCACAACGATCGCTTCTCCGTTGGCTGGCCTCTAGAGCTATAGAGGCGATATCTATTGGGCTGTTGTAGCCCACATGTAGAGTATAATTTGAGTAAAAATCAGTAAAAACTAAGTTTTATAATATTGTTATTAAGTAAAGTGTAAATAAAGCACTCGATCCCAATCTGTTGGCCACCTCGCAACAACTCGCAACCCATGCCACTTAACCCACGTGAGCCTGGAAAGTATAGCTCCTATTCACAGATTGGTCAATCAAGATCTTTGGTGCATTTTCAGCAAAAGCAGAGCATTTCAGGTCAAGCTGACGTTATTTAATTTGCTTTTTCTAATCTAGCCTTTCAGATGTTTATACGAGACGGGTTTGGATTTTGATCTAACTTTAAGATTCGTATTCAGTTGCGGCTCCGAGCAGATTTGTAGCTTCAGTGGCCGACCATTTGATTATAGGGGGGAGGTATGTTGAAGAATTTGTAAGAAAGTTGCGTGAGCAAACAAGACAACGAAAGGTAATTTGCATCAACTGAACTTCTATAGTAAAAGAGAAGAAAAACAAAACTTCGGCCCAGATGGTACAAAACAAACTTTGGAATACAGTCATTGTTTCACTGCCCCTCCCTTCCCACGATATTATGTCGTCCGTCCCCTAGACCTATGAAGTGCATGTTCTAAATTTCGTACATTGCGCCAACTTGCTTTGCATGATCTTAGTAGAGCCATCTGTTATCAGTGTAGCAGAGAACACACTGCCCGAGTGTATGATAATATTGGATTCTTGACTGCCGGGTGTTAACCTTCCTATATATAGAAAAGTGCTACGTTCGATTTCTTGAATGAAATGGAACGATTTATTTGGAACAAATATGCCCTCGGTTATGGACCATTCATTTTTTGGGGGAGGGTGGGTGAGGAAACACCGCAGGTCGCAAAAGCTATGCGTTAGTCTATAATGGGTAGTTGCGTGGAACGAATTTAAGAGACTTTGCATGTGGAGTAACTTTTGGTATAAATAGTCAACGAAATAAAATCAATAAACACTGCCCTACACGTACTTGTTTGTCCAAGTAAGTTCCTCCTTGTGACATCTGGGGCCATTCTGTCCATTATTTCGCAAGTGTCCCAAATCGAAGTTACCCCCCCCCCCCAGTAATTAGTAAAACTGGAGAAATAATTGACAGTTATGGAAATTTTGCCCTGCAAACGTATTTTGCAAAGTACTTCCTCTGCTCTCTCCCCCACAGTATCAAGTGGTTCGTCCCGTAAGTGTGTCAGTATGATGTACATGTATACATAAGATAGGAGCTGGGGGACGTTTTAGTGCGATCATTTCCACTTGTACTCGCCCTCTCACCCGCACTTCTGCTCCCATTCCTACTTTCCATTCAGTACTTACGCACACAACACATTTACAGGTACAATTAGTTTCGTTTGCACTTGCATTTGTTCTTTGAAAATGAACATGACATTTCATGATATTTTATGAAAATCCAAAAAAAGTCTTGTTTTTAAAAAAAAAATTAATTAAATAACCGTGCTTATATAGCGCATCATACGCAACGTCTCGATGCGATTTACAATTATATAAACGGCGATGATGGCTGCCAGTTACAATGGAGATACAGTCCACAACACCGGGATCACTACCCTACTCTTATCGACAAGTGTGTGGGTTCTTTTAAGTCCCCCAATAGAACGTCGAGAGACTAGACCAACGGCTTAACGTCCCTGTCCATGGACGGTGTGGCGAAAGAAGGCCGAGCACTGAACCCGGGACCTTCTGGTTGGGAGGCAGCGGTCTTACTGACTGCTCCAACCACGCTCACACTAATACTAAAAAAACAAGTTGCATGTGATAATATATTACTATTACCTAATACCCAATGGCAGGTGGCTATTAATTTTGGCACAAAATGCCTTGCCAGACAGGAAACACAAGTTGTAAGCTCAACAGCACAACATGAAATAATAGTATTGTAAGTTATAATTATATTGTAACTTATTTAATGTCTGGCGCAGACTGAAATTAAATTGGGGAGTTTCTAATCCAACCTGAGTTTTAACCACCCATATTTCTTTAGGGCCTGTCATCACCTCTTTTTTGATTTTATAATTATAATGACAGTAACCTGTTTTGTGAGAATTTCATACAGTACAAAAATGTCATAAATAGCTGTGACAGCTCCTTTAATTTTACAGTACATAACTGTTGTGTTGTTCAACTCAAAAGTACTTTAACACAACACATATCGTACATGTTCTGGCTCTGATTGCCATGTTTGATTTAACTCCAATATTCTTACATGGACTGTGATGTAACAACTACTAACACTATACTAACAGATTGACTCAAACATTGAAGATAATTATAATATCATGCTTGTTTCATACCTGGTCCTCCAAGGTCGGTGACATTAACAGTGGCAATATCTGGTTAAACAGTGGCCCTGCTCCAAACTCACGAGCCTTGTCAGTAATTTGACGGAGTGCAGCTTTTCTCATTGGTGGTGTCCCATTCTTGATTTTTAATAACAGCTTCATGATCTTTCTTTCTTTCAGTTCTTCTGGGCTCAATGTACTTTCATCAACATCAACCTAATGGTAGTAACATGTTAAGTGGAAAATAAGGATGTCGTTGAGGAAGTTCAGTAAACAAATCAGTAAAATCACGGTTGTTTGTAAAATGGAAGGGGGCATGTTCAAAAAGATTCTAATTTAAACCAGATGCTAAGAGCAGGATTCTTCTCCCAGGTCCCATCCAGCTATCATAACCGTACAAGTTATAGGAGATTTACAATCACAATTGCCTGTACAAGCATTTCCTGTTTGTCTCAACACATCCACAATGTGCCTTTTTCTCTTACGTTGCTCTTTTGTCCCTAATAGCACATCCACAAAAAATACTGGCTGTTGATTGGTTGTTTATCATGTAATTAATCCTTAATAGTACATGTGCTATTAAAACACTAATTGGCACTCTTCAAATGTCAACAAAATATTTAACTATCAAAGCGACAAACAACTGAGACTGTGAGCCCATGAATATAGCAAGCTGTGTCACTCACTAAATATGGAACTATGGTCATTGGTAAGCTGCTAGGTTTGACCTACATGTATGAGCAAGTCGAGTATAGATTTATTTTTGCTCGTTCCAACAACACATACCAAAGAAACTTACCAAAAGTTTGTCGAAATACTGGACATCATCAGGCTTCAAGTAGGGTAAGTTTCCAGGGGGCTGATCTTCTATCAGTTTGGCTGAACTGTCTTCTTGCTGCAATGGAAAGGATTTCAAGTAAACATTCTGTAACAGAGCTTTGTTATAATTATTAACAAATCAATAATTATAATAAATATAAATTTATATAGCACCATTTCCCAAGATCCAATGACGCTTTGCACTGGTAATAATTCTTAAGTTATACATAAATTATATTGTTGTCCTAGCATGAGTTGTATGGGATACAGGCAAGATCTTTCCGCACCCTGAGTGATAAAACAGCCCAAATACCTGCATATGAAATCCACTCATTCCAATTGGAGTTGGTGTGGCTGTCAATTTGCGTCCTGGCGTTCTAATGGGTTGGTACCCTGGTGGTGGATCCAAGACCTGTAGACAGCAATGTATGCAGTGTTAAAAGCACTCTGCCTGGCCTTTTTATCAATCTACATTATAGATTTAGACCTCATTAATTTTACAATTCTTGGACTTTAACTTGAAAATCAATGGTGCATATAATTTTAATTATTAGTTGCATGAGCTTCTAATTAAAGGTGTGTTTGAGAACTTGCCATACAGTTTGTGATTTAGAGGACTGTTTGCAATACAATAGGCAGCAAATAGTTTCTCATGAGATTATTGAGGGGGACATTGGGGGGCTCCGAATACCGCAACACTGCAAAAAAATAAAAAAAATCACCGCATCACCGCAAGAAAAGTTGATGCAACACCGACACCGCGATATATTTTTAGCACCATGATTCAATGCTAACAAAGGTCTGAACAAGGAACACCAACACCGCAAAGGCCTGCAAATAATTTCGTTTCACCAAACACCGTAGCTTTAAAAACAAGAACATCGCACACCGTAGGGTTTGAGATCACCGCAACACCGCAATGTGGGAGTTTATTCACCGAAACACCGCACACAAAACTGAGCAACACCGCAACACCGCAAACCCCAATGTCCCCCTCATTATTAGTAAGGAGATTTTCTCAGTGTGATTACAGACATTTCGCTGGATAAAATAATATGGACGTTCTATAACATTGGAAGTTTTACTTTGTGAACCAAAACACTTTGGAGTTTTAAACCTGTTGACCAGTGATAGACTACAGTTATAGCAACAACACTTACACAAGAACTGAAAATGAAATGGAATACAAAATTATATGCAAACTATTATTTCACAGACATCCCAACTTTTGAAGTCCTTGCTTACCATTAGCACGGTCTCACCGTCAGAGGTACTTACACCTCTCTACAGTAATTTAGGACATTAATTTGCCAAACAGGGTAGAAGATATAAATTATGGCTGACAATTATCACTCTCATGCATGCATGAAAATGATTGACAACTGACCTTGTATCCTTCCTTTGGAAAGAGTGAATCAAGCTCTTCATCTGACAAGGGTCTGTTTCTTTCATCAATTTCTCTTTCCCATCTGTACGCCTGCATCTGCTCTGGAGTCATAGAGACAAGGTGTCCTGAAAGGGAAACAAAACACATAATAAGTATCTTAGACCATCTCAGTCAGCAAGTGCGTCATCATGTTGTGTCTAGTACTCTCAGTAACAATTCCAAAACAGCTCCACATTCCACAAAATACTTATCAAAAGTCTCATGCATACATTTGCATCATATTACCTAATAATTATGTTCTTATTGGTTGATGCACAAAAACATAATTGCTTACAGTGTGTCTACACATTAAGACAAACTGGCAGAACTGAACTCAACTGTGGTCTTGTGTAGTATTATTTTAGTTTAATTTCTTGTATAGGTGTCATTCAGTCTTGAAAATGCTTTTGGAAACAATATTAACAACATATATTTCCTTCTTTAAAACTTAATCACTGAGTTCCAACAAGATGTAATTCAGAGTAATATTTGTCCTTTTTTGAAACTATAAATTTATTGTGTGTCTTACCTGGAGTGGGTGTCTGCATCTGCATGGCCGCTGTACCAGCAGGTGTGATCCCACTTGTGCCCATCATTGGTGTAGCTCCTCCACCCATCTGACTGGCAGGTGTCTCATCCCATCGGGAACGCCTCTTGCTCCCTGGGGTGGGTGTGGCACCAGGGGTCTCCCCACCAGTGCGATCTGTTCTAGGAGTCTCTGCCCATCCAGGAGTTGAATGTCCAGGTGTTTCGCCTGTATGTTGGAAAACATGTCTGTTAGCTACAATAATTTACAGTGAATGGCAAATGCTCATGTTCTCTTCAAAGTTTTTAAATACCTTTAACATCATACAGAAATTAGAACATTTTTTCTTCATGATAGCTAAATTTCGGGTCCTTCCTCATGTACAGAACACAGATTATGTCGCTGTTGTCTTAGGTGTTAGTTATGGTTGAATGGCCCTATATATTTCTCTCTTAGTTTTTGAGTATGTCAGCTGTGTTCAGCTGTGTCCTGTACACCAGGACACTGCCTAAAATTCTTTCTCTGATATAATTTCTAAATTAATTTACACCATATTTATATATATATAGTTATATCTTCATCTACAATTATTGGTAATAAATACCAGCATCTCTCAAAGCAGAATTACAATTTTGTTACAATACAAAAACAGCAACTCATGGGAAACTTTAGCAAAGTAACCGCTTCCCAATAATTGAAGACACTGGTGAAAAAATGATGTGAGTGACTGTTGATGAAGTTCTCAATTCTCCATAAGTTATTCCCCTTATTTCTTCATAACCCTTGGGAGAATTTAAGTTTTCATACAAAGTTACTTTAGTTACATTGCTTTGGCACTACACTATACAAAATTGGCAAAGGTTAACAAAAGGAATGTCTATCTTGAGAGTAATAAAGGTCTGAAACATGTCTGGATATCAGCCAATGATCTTCCTTTCCGCTGGACTTCAGACTTGAGACCAACCCCAAACTCTAAGAGTTTTCACAACAGGATACATGTAACTACTGGTAATCAATCTCAAACTGGAAAAGAATAAACTTCTACTGGCTACAATGGGCAGAGTGTGTCAGTTTACCTCTCTCTGTCTTGGGGGTTTCATCCCAGCGATTACGGCGTGCAGAAGATATACCTGGAACAAAAAGTACACATTGTTAAAACTAAGAATAGATATTAATACATGTATATAAATGAAAAAGTGTGGGAACTTCTGAATAATAAAAGTCTTGTAACCTCTTCAAACTCTAGTAAGGAGCCAGTATAATATATATATATATATATATAATTAGCCACCAATAGGTTATAAAATTAACAAATGCTCACTGAATAGGTAAAAACTGTTTACAATGTAGTTCCAGATGCCACAAGTCTGTGTATGGTGGAACTACATATATATGTCAATACCCAAAACAATTCATTTTGAGCCAAAAAAGAGCAATACATGGACTCTGGGAATCAGATTGAGGTGCACCTGAGGGCGGGTGCTTGGATATTTCTGACAGAAGGGATTGTACACAGGTTGCCAGCAGCAATATTTTCTGGTGAAAAAATGATAAAGAAAATGTTGCCTTGTTAAAGGATTGGTAACAAGACTTCTGTCTTGAACAAAGTAACTGCATAGTGATCCCAATCTTGGAAGAGGTGAACACAATGATATTACAAATCACTAACTTGGTGTTGTGTTGCCTGGGGTGGCAGCACCTGGCGTAGCATGGCTGGGTGTGGCTTCCCAAATGCGCTGTGTACCAGGTGTAGCTCCAGGTGTTTCAGATCCTTGTCTGTGTGGAGTCACACCAGGGGTCTCTGAGCCCTTTGTACGACCAGGTGTTTCATCCCATCGGCTTGCAGAAGGTGTAGCTTGCTGCATATAAGATACATAACAGGCAAAATCAATAATGGCCAGAGCATGTCTAAATTAGACTAACTTAATAATGCCTTTCAATTAATTATGAATAAAGTAACAATGATAAATGTCCAGTGCTACTGAGGGTTTGTACTCTTTGGGTCTTTGGGTCTCTTGAAATTACACAACCTAATGTTGCCTAATCTTGTTTGAAACTGTCAAATTTCCTCTAGTGGAATAAGATGTATTTGAGAAATACAGCATTGATTTATGTATTCAAAGTTTGAACTTTTTATACATGTCACAAAACCCTAACAAGTCAGACAAATTTATATTTTTGTACACTGCACTTTGTTTTCCATAACTTTCCATGACCAAAAATTAATCATAATTCCACGACTTTCCAGGCCTGGAAAACGAAATTCTAAAATTCCATGACTTTTTCCAGGTTTTCCATAATCTGTACAAACCCTGTGTGTTAGGTGCACAAAATCAAATGTTAATCCTTAGGTTTTTAATTTTGGTGAATCTCACACAGTGTACAATGTATATATGCTGGTTTCTACAGTACATGTTAGTATATCGAAATTGTGTATTAAGTGATTGGTCCATTCTTCGTATTCCCAGTTCACCCATTGGCAAATAGCTACTAGTATCTACATCAAGATAATTGGCATTACTGGCCAAAAAAATATCCAAAGGGAAATGGAGGGGGGAGGGAGGGGGAGTTACAATCCTCTCCTGAGAGAAAGTGGGTTCATGAAAATTGGATGCAAGATTACCTCAGCTTGGTCCCAGCCACTTGTTTTCTTCTTGGAAGGCGTTTCATCACCCTGCATGTCCCAGCGCCGTCTCTTTCGCTCTAAAAACACAAAACCTTAATTATAACTTGCTACCATCACAAAATATTATAAGGTAACTTTAGCAGTATTAAGGCTGTTTCAATTTTCTTTTATCTGTACAAGTTAAGAGCAGAGGGTACAAGATGCAATTTTGGATTGTTTCAGCATTGAAAAACAAACTGAACTAGTACCAAATTCAATCATGACTTTTTCAAGGAGTTCAGACCTTTTCTCTAGGACCATATCTTGACAAAGCACATGGCCAAGTCAAAGGTTTCCTAACCAAAACCAATGTACCATTGAGTTGGAATCAGTGGACAAACTTAAACATAATATTTACAGCCATACATATATTCCTAAAAAAATCAGAGGGTCTACAGGTGAATTTAGTACACATTAATTAGCATAGGATTTAGTAACTTTCCACTGTTGAAGTTCCTTAGAAACTGGCTGTTGTTATACTATGCTGGAATGCTTTGGGAAGAACCTTGCTTTATTATATATAATGCATTACCTGGCTTGGCAGCTGCTGGCTGAACCTGTAATTCTCCACTCTTGGCCTGTTCCTGAAGCTTCTTTATGATCTCCGCCTGGTGAGAATTTTTTTTATCAGCTATGTCATCTAAGTTAACTACTAGCAATGCAAGGAAAGAAAACCAAAGTATGGTGAAGATGTTACTTAATAATTTCATTCTAAATTCAATAAGTTGCTAAAACCTCAAACATATACTTGGTTTTGATCCTTTCAACCACACATTTACATAGTCTGTAATGACATACAGCTAACAGTCAAAAAAAATTTACTGAAAAATGCTGTTGTCAAAAAAATTGACAGAATATATAGTTTCCTTCAATCAATTTGTTGGCATGAATTCCTCTTGTTTAAACAGAGCCGAAACATACAGCTCATGTATTGAAGCATTCCAATTTCATAGTTCATATAACAAACTATTTTCGGACAAGTTTATTTGAAACCAAGTCACTGATTAAAACAACTGTTATGAGATACTAGATTTTTCAGTGTAATTTTATTTTGTTGTTTAGGAGTGGTGTAAGAAAAAAACTTTTTGAGTCTCTAGTGACTGAGCCAGTCATCTCATCTCATTCGAATGTTCGAAACACATATTTTCCGTTCGAGTTTGTTGGTTTTCTGTTTTGATAGGAGGTTTCTTCCTTTGTTAAAGAGATCACAAATAATTTAATAAAGTAACATGATTTGATGTTTACCATTAAAAAATAAAAATTATAGCGTTCTTGACTTTGCAAGTAAAAAAATCAGCAAAAAAAGTAATGTTTTTTCCGTGCGTACTAAAAGGTTGTGTTATGCTGTCAACATCTATAGAACTAGAAATTAAAAACTAAAAATTAAAAAAACCTAAAATTATTAAAGGTGAATATCTACCAAATAATGCTCTTGCTCTATACTATACTCACTTGCATATACTAACCTTCTCTCTCTGCATCTCATTCTCCTGCATAATATCAACATAGGTTCGTTTGTTCACCAGTAGCTTTGGATCGGGGGTCTTACCACCTACACAGCACAGAAGGAAAGGGAAAAAAACAAAGAAAACAATATGAGAAACTCAAACAAAAATGGTGAATTTATAAACACAAAATACAGCTCAGATAAGGTCATCTTGGCATTAATTCTGTTTTCATTCTTCTCTCTTTAAGGTCACAAAGAGGTCATAATTTTGTAATCACTTGCAATCAAGTCAAAGAAAAACCTTAATGTAGTGTTTTTGTTGTGGTTTATATACTTGTTTGTCTAATCCCAAGAATATGGCAGTGATTCCCCTTAGGTACCAGTCGCTGGTGTTCAGTACTGTAACACATAAGAACTGGTCAACAAACCCATGAGAAACCACTGCAAAATTCTATGCGAAACAATACTGTCTCCAGTGGTAAAAATTAATATGTATGCATAGGAATGTTGTAATATCAGCTGCATGTTCACCAGTCCAATGACCTACACTGAGCTGCAATGACGCACAAACGTTACACAAGCACAACAAGTTTTAACATCTAGTAATGTCCATCTTGGTCCGGCAAGGAAACACCAACCCATGAAAGTCTTGTTGGTCGATGATGGCGCCAGCCATATCCTGGCAAAGCACGGTTATAGGCTACTCTGTAACTCATCATAGCCAAGACGATCCTACAACAATTCTTTATAGGTCAGTAATGGACCAGTTGAGTAGTCCATGTAGTTTTGTTTGCGCAAATCAACCAGATGAATTTATTTTTAACTAACCTACCACTTCCTACACTAACTAGCCTCTACAAACTACAGTCACATCTTAACTTTCTGGATTTTTGTCACCAAATTGTATCACTTTAGTCTTTCTCACACAACATAATTATATTATCAATAACTTTAGCATCTCTGGTGCTGTGTGTTTGTCTACAGGTGATCTAACTCTTGTTATTCAGTTTCTATGCCTCAAATGTAGAACAAGTATAAGTACTTATAAAATGAGAAAAAAACATTTATTTTTATGACAAGTATCTGAAGTATAATCAAGAATAATTTGTCATGATATGACAATTTTATATTAATTAATTGCTCATCATATAATAATTTCAAATTGCCATTTTCACTCTGTGTAATGGAATGCATCAGTTAGAAAGAGCATTTTAAAAAGCTTTGTTGAAAATTAGTACTTACTTGTCAATAAATTGCATCTTAGAAAAAGTAATTCTGCATTTATGAATGGAGCAACTGTTCAAGGAGTCTACGAAGAGAAACTGTTCCTGAGAAAAAACACTGATCTTCCCATTCACAGGTGATTTGTGATTTGATTTTGGCTAATCCAGGCAATTAAGCTGCAACTGTAGTTTTAATCAACGAACCACAGAAACTGAGAAAATGTGTGTCATCTTATACCTTGAGCTGATGTATGGAACATTCTGTTACATGTTGCATAATCACATGTATCTAACGCAACTACTGGTCAGGAATATCTTTATCTTAACAAATCTAGAAGGTACTGATACGAAAAATCAGAATAAAGTTGAAAACTACTGCATTTGCAGAGTGTACATGTCACTGTATAAGTTGAACTTGTCTGTACACTGTAAGAGTATGCATGATCTGGGCATTTTTCTTAAATCCAGCAGAAAAGTCAAAACCAACTCTTACCAAACTACTCTTTCATTTTGGAGCAAGACATAAGTTCAACATATCAAGAATATCTGGATATTCATTGTAAGATCTATTTTCTTTTATTGTGTAAACAACTGAAGGTTTTTCATTTGCAAAACAATGTTTTATAGTAACATGAATCAACTTTTTTAGGTTTCACATTGTTTTTTATAAACTTTGTGACAAACTACAGCAAACATGCTGTGCATGCTGTTGAAATATTAATCTTTGCCAATATCACGATATGGTTAATTGATTAGCAGTAACCCACAATACACAATTGATGGTGTAATTAACATGCTAGTATTGGCTCAAAATTGCCAGTGACACATGTATAGTTATCAAATTGGTTGACATATTATACAGTACTTTATACCAAACCAGAGCACAACATGACAGAAGAAATCTTAAAATGGTGCTGCAAGTGGGAATGTGAAAAATAAACATGTAATTATCTGCAAAACAAACTAATAAGGAATATATAAGATGTACACATGTGTACCAAAAATTTTAAAGATCTTTCTTTTGTCTTTGGAAATTTACTCTTAACTACTTATTAATCTTCGAATGAATTTGTGTTTCTACCAGCAACTCAAAATGTTTCAACTGTTCAATTGGGTTTACAAACTAAGTTACCAGACTAGATTTAGTTTTAAAATTTCAAGATATACATTGACATGTACACATAGAGTATTTCGTGCTAATACATGTATGCAGCAAACCTCCATTACCTGTCGTAAGACCACTCATTCACTTGTGTATCAAAAAACCTTAAGTATCTACCACACAATCTAATCTGGTCTATCTCTAAACTATTCACAGGTAGCTCCTCTGCTCCAAATTGACGAGCATGTTTCAACTTTCCATTTTTTATTTACATGTAAAAGTACTGTTGATCAGTACATATTGTGCAGATGATGATTGGGCAATCCATTACTCACCGCTGAATGAAAGAAAGGGTTTTGGTGTGAGTTAAGATTGGAAATTGATCTACTTTTTAGCACAATCACAAACATGCAACTATACAAGTAGGTCAGATACACATAACACAGACTAATTTGAAATTAAATAACAAACTCAAGTTCATTATTGTTGATAACTACAACACCAACTTATATTATGTTCTATAATAGATCAGATTATTTAGAATTGCTTTATTATCACTATAAATTATGTCCACTAAGGTGACTCAGCAAAACTCACTTATATCATTAAATGGTCAAATCTACCTACAGTATGTGCTCATACTAGTTATCAAACAAAAAGATAATTGTACATTCAAAACATAACTTAAAGTTATTGCCAAATTCTCCTTACTAGTCTCAACTTGTACATAATTTAGTAATTTGGGAGAAATTGGAAATCCATCAGTGGAATCTTCTCATTTGGTCCTTGATCTGCTGGGATTTCAAGTTGCCTCAAAAATAAATCTGAATGTGAAAATAATAACTATCTGCTTCTATAAAGCAAGGAATTTCAAAATAATACTTATTATTATATAAACACCAGTGAAATACCTGGTGAGCTTTCGCGCGAAAACATCATATCTTCACACATGAAAATACCATGTTATCTCCACACATGAAAATAACACCGTTGTCATGGCTACCTCTTCTATTTTTTGGTTCTGACATGTTATTCTACTTTAATATTTTAAGTGAAATGGTTTTGTATTTCATTTGTGTTTATATAATAAATAGAACATTACATGGCCGCTTGGAGATATGAATTTTAACTTCTCGTGTTGAAAACATCCTCACGAGTGAGCTTCGCTCACGAGTGAGGATACTGTCAACACTCGAAGATAAAAATCGTATCTCCGCGCGGCCATGTAACATCCTCTATTTATTTCAAGACTGGGAAGGTTGTAAGTGATTTTCATTATTTATGAACAAGACTAGTTACATAAATTATCTCATAAAAAATGATGCTCAATTTAAGTTTATCCTAGCTAGATGGGAGGAATGTATACTGATATTTTAGGCTCACTAGTTCGAGACTCAACTGGAAATTATTCTGTTCAAATGTCATCTTCAGGACTGAATCCTTGATATAACAATCATGTAATAGAAATCAAATCATATCAGTGTCTTCTCTTTTTTATGAGACCACATTTAAATATTAGTAGTAAACTGAAATTTCAAATCTAAAAGTGAACATAGTATTTTTTGTCATCAGAATGAAATTATGATTAAAACTGACATTTCAGCTGGCACCACTTGTCTTTGCTAATAAAGTGCAAACTAGGTTTTAAAAGTTACAGAACCTATCAGCCTTCTCATTAACAAGATCAGTTTCTATATATGAATACAAGTTGAGCAAGATTGATAGCTCACAACATGTGCAGCAACTTTCCTACAAACTGTAGTGTAAACATTTAGTGCCTGATATTTGCACTGTGTTTGGTTAAATGCACTTCTAATTAATGTAATCATCTGAAATCTTTTCATAAATTATGTGATTATAAAATATATTAATGTAAATATTCAAGTGGTGTACACAAAACAGATTCTAAACTACAGATCTACATACTACACGTATGTGATCACAATCACAGGGCTGAGTGTCAAACGAAATTTGCCAGATAAAGAAAAAATAATGATACAATTACAGTAGCCAAGCATACCTTTGAGTTATGATGTGTCTGTCACTATGCGATATGCATAAAACTTTATTATATTCTTAGTCACTTTTCCAGATACTTTTGCAGTATCAAACTGCATAATTCTCTCAGAGTATACCTTGCTCTTCCAATTGATGTGAACAGAAAAGTCTTGGCAGAAACATCATCACACAAAGGATAACTCCAAAAGCTATGTAAGATACATTAAAAATAGGATTTGCTAAAGCTAGAGATAGCTGACTTCACTATTTGTATACTTTGAGAGTATGGTATGAAAATGAAAGAAAAAAATATTACAAATGATAAATTAATGAAAAGAGAAAAATATTGATACTAGTGAATCAAAATAATACTAAAGTACTTGCCATGTGCAAATGGATCATCCCTTGTGGGGGAAATAATTCTGCTTCGTCTACGCATCCGATATTCATCCTCCCGCTGGGCAATTGTGGGGCGTCTGTGCTCGGCAAATGGATCAACCTGACAATAATTATTTAAAATATGCGATTTATATTAAAAATATAATTATTAATTGGAAATCTTCACTACCTAACCTAGGATTTTTATCCTTTCAACCCAAGACAATTATTATCATCTATCTCCTTACAATTCCCATAGGAAAGTTAATAGTTTGGTAATGAGAATACAGATTAAATTGGTCAGTAACTACCAAATTATCCTAACCTGTTCTGCAAGAAATGTATAGAAAAAACGGTACTAGTAAGGAGAATTCAGCAGTACATCACTTGCAGTGTTTGGAGCTGGAAGTGGTAAGAACTACAAAATTGTAACTGGGGAAAGATTTTCTTTTCTTCAGAAAGAACTCATGGATAAAATATATAGTAAGTTGTTACAGAATGTCTGTAAAAGGTGCAACCCTACACATGACAACAACACAATTTAATACAAGACACAATCAGAAGGTCATAGGTTCAAACCAGAATTTTTCTGATCTTTGTTTTTTGTTTCAGCTAAAGTACATTTACCACTTTTACCAAGTTGGAGTTTGTTTCTCAAACAGAAAACAACTTACTTTCACTGAAATTTAGCTATAATCTAGAGCAACCAACCAGTTTGTTGTACTCACATGCTCTGCCTGAGAGGCAATCTCATTCAGCAGTGCTGTAGGAGCTGTGTAGCCTGCCTTCTTTGGCTGCATCAGTGGGGTACTGTAGTCGTCTTCATCCTGTGCACAGTGACAATTATAATAACGCATCCTCAGTCTGAGCACTGATTCTAGTAACCAATAATTTCTCCAGTACAGCAAAAAACCAAGGTTACAATGAACATTATTTTAAGTGAAGGTCACTTATACCTGTTTGGATTTTTCTATGCAATCAAATTTAGTAGAATATGGTTTATGTGTATATATGGACAATTTGCTTACGGTTATAGTTGGTGACAGTACAATGTCTCTTAAACATATCAACAATTGCACTCACATTTTAATGGTGGTTTACATGGCAACCTTACAGGGCCTTCAGTGCATACTCTTTTTAACATTCAAATATATTCTACTTTATTATATGGATGTGAGTGTTTTACTGAGAACTAAACCACTCATAGAATCCATACGACACTACATCCGGGT
>JANVCJ010075512.1:0-11911 GCA_026413505.1 Epizoanthus ramosus
AATCCACGAGGCGAAGCCGAGTGGATTACCACTGATATAAAATGAAAGCGAGTTGTATAACTGTTTTAGTAGAAATTCACCGTGATTTATTAGCACAAAAATAATGAAAGTTTTTATGAAAATAAAAATTATAAATTTATTTTTAAAATAGTTCCGTGTACATTTTCTAGTACTTAAGAATGCGTGCACCAAAAGTGCACCGATCGTTGACTATCAGCTAATAGCAAACGCTCAGAGAACCAATAAATGCATCCATTTGCAATAGACACAGCAAATTTCTACTAATAAGAATTATGGACTAATCAGAAACAAGAACAGTGGGAAGTCAACGAAGAAGGGTAAGTGAGACCTCGCTTGCTCTGAAGCGCCGAATTTGACTACGGCAGAAATCAAACAGCAAATGCTGTATGACATGGCACAAGTCGGGTAAGTTCCGTCTTTAGATATTTACAATTGTTTATCACACTTTGTAAACACATGACTGATGAAGGTTTAGGCTAGAGCTTTACCAACTGAATTTAAATTTATTTTTCAATAGATACAAGGGAGAAGACAGGAATGAGGACAGAATGAAACGACAGAGGAAACCGCCATGAGTTGTGTGGTATTACCTTTACTGTTCATGGGCCTACGAGTTACTTTCAATACACGAAATCTGGGTTTTTTTTCTTTATAGTAACAAGAAATTGGTCCAGAAGGCACAGCTTATGATCAACCTCCCTCTGTCTTTTTAGAAGCATTGTGCCAGGAGATATAAAGGGAGAAATAAGAGAGGTAGTGCATCACTGCAGTATCAAGAACAAAAATGTAGTCTTGTACCTTCGCTATGTCAAGAGTCATTGCGTTCTAGCTGTAGTGAGGAAAGTGACAGTTACAAGTTGGCAAAGTTTTCCCATTCACACTCTAGTTCACGGAAAAGTCAAAGCAGGTCGTTAGAGTACCACAAAAATCTAAGCCAACAAACAAGATTGTGTTCACTGTCACCAAAATCAAGAGAAACTGTACTCTGAAAAAAATATTATTTTAGAAAATTATGCATTGACAAACAAATCTAACAAACGAAGATCAAATTCATCTGCTACCTGTTTGAATCTTGGAATATCGGTTGAAGTTATATAAATATTTGTAAAAATCAAATTGTATTGTAAAGCTTCTGTTTGAACTCTGATATCAAGAACCATCCCATCCTTCATTTTGCCGAAAGATGCTGGTAGATGAGTAATTGAGTAAAGCTTTCCTGGACTTCAGAAAGTCGAGGACTGCAATTGACAATCTGTCTCCCAGAGTTCATAAAAAGGAGATCACAGAGGGTATATTAATTCTAAAATGTTCAGCGGTTACATCTATATCTACAAGTCAAGTTCGAAATTGTTGTGAAAATCCGCATCAACCACTACCATTAACAACCACAGAAAACCAGCAACAGAGGCAATCTGTGAACCAAGCCAATCTCAACTGCCCGCTTGCAGGTATACTGCAGCTGCCCTTACTGGATGATTACAACTTGTACCTGATGTAAACACTGAGAGAAGATGGCACTCCGCCTTATATTTGGACTGGGAGTTGCCAAATTTCAATATCCATGCAATAATTTTTGTTTTGGTCATTGTGCCTTATTCTTGCAAGTTTCTTTTGCAGATTATTTTTTTTATTGCTTTTTAATCGCCCACACCATCACCTATTTAATGTTTCAGTGTTATAAATAACTATCGCGTTATTCAACATTTATTCGCCATGAAAATGATTTAACCTCTCAATTTTGCTGTACTCGACTAGAAAGGTAACTTGAGGCAACATTTGTTATAGTGTCGGTTAAGCATGAGTGACAAATGACCAATGAGCATCGATGATCCAATGACATCATATGTCTATTTTCGATACTCGTGCAAAACCATTTTATATTATTTGTAGGACTGTATTTATGTTGTTGAGCACCAAAACCCAAAAACATTCCAAAACATCATATAAACGAGACATGTTAAGTCATACGTGTTAGTACTTACGTGTATATGCATATCAATCGTTTGTGTATTTACTAATGTTTTTGGTTGTCAGTTTTTATTTAGATTTTGGAGAAGCTGGAACTAAAACAAAAATATTTTTCCATCGCAAAAGAATGGTACAAACACACTGTGGTCCCAGATTTTGTCTTCAAACATTTCGCTCCAATTATAACTTCTAATGAAAAAGAGACACAAGCTTCATACATTCGAGCAAATTCAGCAGAGCTCAAAGTGGAGAAAGCTACAAAAAACAGGCGATGCTTGCTGTGGCAAACACGAACAAAAGAATGAAACTCAGACGGGGCCAGCAACAAGAGCAACAAATAACGAGGCCAGCACTGCCAAAACAACCTCAAGAAGCCGCTGCAACTACAGTTACAACTACAACACAAACAGTTGTTACTCAAGACAACGAAAAATAGAGCCGTACGACTGAAACAGAAAAATTGTTTCGTCGTGCTCTCCACTTTCACGCCATGTCAAAATGTGCAGAAAAACCAACAGAACTCTCTCCAAGCATGATAAAAAACTTGGAGAAGATTGGCAGTGGTACGTTTGGAGTGTGCTACAAAGGCACATTTGGCACACGAGACGTTTGTATCAAGGAGATTGATGAAAAGTTGGCCATTGAAGGTATTCCAGAGGTGACAATGCATCAGAAACTGCGGCATGCAAACATTCCCTTGATAGTTGGAGTTTTGTCACAGACTGAACAATGCTACTCCATAGTAGCACAGTTTCAGGGAGTTGCTGGTCAATCCATGTCCTTGTATCATGCAACTGGGAACGACAGAACTCGTGACTTAGTTACTGACATTATTTAATGATGTTCTCAGTGCAGTGCATTTCCTTCACGACATTCAAAGTGTGCTACATAATGATATAAAATCGAACAATGTAGTCATCGATGACTGTGGACAATACCACATACAAAGCTATTCTTATTGACTTTAGAAAGTCATGTTTAATTCCAAATGCAAAGCACTACAAGAAAGGCTATGACCTCAAAGAGGTACCTACACCTTGCACCAGAATTGAGCAAGGGGAGGCAACAATCACTGGCAAGCGACATTTTTTCTTTTGGTTTCATGTTAAAGGCATTGAGCCATAAGCTACAACACTTTCCAATCTACAGACACTGTGTAGAAGAAAGCCCAAAGGCAAAGCCCGATGTTAATCGATTACAATTACAGTTCAGTTCTATTTTAAACAATTTATAGTTGGTGGCTTGAGTTGCGTGCACACAAAACTCTCATGTTCTTGTCCGCTACATGCATACGCAGGCGTGCCAATGGGTTTGTTGCTCTCCGGCTGTGGAGTGTAGTGATAGCTTATAATGGTTGTAACGATGTTATCTGTTGACTTAAGAAATTACATCTGGTCTCGAGTTGCAAATTTGCTGTTAGTACAGACAAATCAATGGCTTCCAAAGAATGTAGGAGTAAAACTCCAGGTTTGCTAATTAAATTCTACTGTTAAAACAACGTGCATGTGGCTCGTCGTAAGAGTAGCCTGCATTTTAAAACTGTGAAACTGTGTGCAGACACCTTAAAATAATGAGTACGTGCTAAGTGTCATTAGTGTACCGCTATTTAGTTATTTTTGTACACGTGACAAGTGGTATCTAACAGACTGGACTGAAAAACTACATTGTTGAAGCCTGTTTAATGTTGACTTAACGGAGGTGGGGGTTAGTATTTAGAGTATGACTGTTGTTTTACAACTTTCCTTTTGAAGGAAGAATCCCTCAGAGATGTAATGCTATCCTTAATAGTAATAATCCTTGCCAGAGAAATATAAAACATGTGACCAACATTCTTTATTTGACGAAGTCGGGTTTGGCGCCATAGCAAATACAAAACTGTTCATAATTTCCAGTCGCATCGAAGAGCAGTTTTGTGGTGTTGGGAAACGCACCAAACACGAAAGCCCAAAACGAAAGATCTGTGGCCTGTGCCGTGATAGGATAGTTGTCGAGAAAAGGTGTAGAACTCTGTAGGTAAGGCATCCTAGATGCATTTTTCATTTGGAAATATTTCAATTGTCATTTCACACTCCTTCTTACAGACCTTGGCAAAGGAATACAAGAGATGTAAGGACAAACAAAACAACATTGCCATAAAGAAACAAGGTGAGAAGCTAAAGGGAAAACTTTGTATTGGCAATACAATGAAAGACAGTCGCCTATTATCTCAACTTGAGACTCAAGGCGAATTTGGCGCCCTCCCCACTCTGCCAAGCAATCGAGTGAAGATTGCTGCTACCATTGCTAGAGTTCAAACATGTGGAGATGAGAAAAGAAGGCTGCTTTCTATTGTTGCACAAGACTTTTATTACAGAACTCTGCAACAATATTTCCAATGTGCAAAAAACACAATAACTGCAGCTAGGGTCCATGCAACCTTATTTGGAAGGGGTGGTGTGCCACCCCTTGGTATCAAGTTCACGCGACAGATTATAAGCGAGGAGGTGGTGGCAGAATCCCTTGACTTCCTCAATCAAGATGAAATTTCTCGACCATCTTCATGTCGCAGTGTCCTTGTCAGTGGACAGGAAACTGCAGTCAGGTACTGGAAAAGTTCCTTGAAGGATGTCATGGAACAGTACCTGGTGCAGTTTCTGAATGGGGTTAAGAGGACCTACACGCTTCTGCCAATAGAAAAATAGAAAGGCGAAAAGCTAGAAAATCCAATGAAAAGGTTGAGTAGACTGTCTGCACGAAATGTGTCAGGAAAACCCAGAAAATAGAAAAATTGGAACAAGATGCCAGTGAACGTAATGAAGAGATAGATGACTTAAAAAAAGTGAAGATTTATCAAAAATTAATCGTGAAAAAGACGAAGCTATAAAAATGCTGAATAAAAGTTAGACAGGGCCCTTAGAGCAAGGTGACCAGAACAGCAAATGAAATGCTATTTCAAAGTTCAATTAGAGAAAAGCAGAGTCATTATTAAAGAACAGCAACATCAAGAAATGAGGTCAATCATAAATGAGAAAGAAGATGAGATAAAGGCTTTAGAAAATGAAAAAGAAATTCTGGATGAGAAAATTGAATATTTTATCAAGTCTGATGTATCAACATTCAAGAATGGGAAATATAATGATGAAGTAAGGGACGTTTATCAAGATTTAATGTGTCTGGGAGTGGGGCAAGAAGTGTTGAAAGCATTGTAAGAAAAGTTTATTCTTATAATGTCTAGTTCTGGTGAAGCAGGGTTGTTGGATTTTTCAGGAGGGACTGCAGATGAGCAGCTGGAAGTCATAACAGCCATGAGAGATGAGAAAGATAGTCTGGAACATTGAGGCTGATTCGAACTGTTTGTAAGGCAGTGCAAGCAAAGGGGTGTGAAAAAAGTGGTCGTACTGTACAATTTGAGACCTTTTTAAGGATCAAGAAATAAATTGTTGGTGTTCCATTACCACTTTGCCGAGGGAATCGTTTTAATATAACCTTTTATAATGGTGGTGGTGTTACTTTCTGTACAAGCATTTGTTGAATTTTTTTGAGCAGACACAGAAAGAAAATCGTTTGTTTGGTGCTGTGTATGATGACTTGAAGGTCAAAGCATTTATTGCTGGATGCAGGGCTCTTGGTCTCATTTCTAAACTCGTGACAGGGCCTCTGTGGAGAATTGTAGAAGATCGAAATGTTCATATTTTAGATTTTAGCAAGCACTATCAGAATCTGCTGCAATGCTTCAAGAACTGGGCAGGTGATGCCACTGTGGTTTTGAAAGGGGATGTTATCGTTTTTGAGGGGGCTGGAGTCGAGACTAATCAAGTATTTTCTCAACTTGGTAAACCAAGTGATGAACTTGATGTTTTGACAGTCCAGGCACTAGATTTGATTTTTGCAGATCTTGTAGTAAAAACAGAACGTCTTCTGGAAGACCATTTAGAAGGAGGAAAGTATGAATATTCTTCACAAGAGTTGCAAAAAGAAAGTCTGAGTGTGCGAAAGAGCAATGTCATTCCAGAGCGGCACTTTGGTATGTTGGATCGTTTAATGATGGAAAAACCAAGGTCAACCACTTTGGTTGTTGAAAGCAGAGTGATGTTTAATAAGAACCAAACTGGTGCTTGGAGGGACAAGCTAACTACAGCGAAAAAAGTGAGATCATGAATTGGGCTCAACAGTCTAAAGACAAGCAAATGACTATTTGCTGAGAAACAAATAGAGATTAGAAGGCGGCGGATAGAAAAAAATGGCAAAGGAAGCAGAGGAAGAAGAGAAAAAAAGCCAAGAAAGTCAGAGATGGGTTTGACGCTACAAATGTTGCTAACCTGGATTTGGTTAATTCACAAGGGTTAGCTCATGCTGATCAGCAACCCAGAAGAGAGCCAATTAGCGATAGCGATCTTGCAATGTTTGTAAAGGAGACACTAGGTGCAAATTTTGACCCTTCAGTGTACTGCCATTACTGCCAGTATGAGAGAGGTTATAAAATAGCCAGTAGCATCAGAATTATACTTGTACATGTAGTTGTTCATCCGTTGCAACAAGGAATTAAAATTGGCATCTTTATGAATGACCATCGCTGTACCACACCACAAACTGCAAAACTCACTAATGTAATGGTTACTTAAATTTGAATAATTCATTTTTGTTGCCGAATGCAGTTGATGGAGATGACTTAATAGTACACGCTATGGCCAATTTGAATAACTTTGACAGTTTCCAAGGTCGTAGAACAATATGAATAGGCCTTTCACGGTTTCCGGCACCATATTTCTTGGGTGGCAAACATCCGCATTGCTAGGTGATATGCCATAGAATTGCTTGAAGATGAACACGTTTCACACATGGCTGTTCAACCAAGAAAGTGACACAAAGTACAGCAACTGCACCTAAACTGTCGCAATAATACTGCAGTTTAGTTAAGGGCATGCCAGCTTTTAACCCTTTCCCTACTAAGCAGCCCTAAACCACCCTTATAAAAAACTATTAAATTTTCCAAGCAAAACCCCATGCCATACCACCCAAGCAAAACAAAGCTCCCCACCACTACCCAGAGAGGAACAGTTTGTTCCCTATTGTTTTTCAATAAACTTGTATGCATTGGCCAATCAAATGGCAGGTAGTGCGCATAAATTACTGCACTCCAAAACCAACCACGTGAGCTTGAAAATTTGTCTTCGCAAATTTCATCATGGTGCCCTCGTCTGCATTTGATTTATTGGATTCGAAATTTCTTTGTCATAGTGAAATTGAAGAAGAAAATGATCAAGAAAATGGTGCCCGCGTGGTCAACGAGCATTGGATACAACAATGGTAATTGTATACAGAAAAGCTCAATGTATTTGGAAATTCATTTTGCTAACTCTATTTTTATTTGGAAGTGTATATATATATATAGTAGACCAGCTTAATGTGACTCTGAACATTCTCTGGCTAGGAACATGCTTGCATTACTGTAAGGACTGTTTCAACTAGTTTGCGTAGTTTATCTAATCAAATAATCCGTTTCGTGCATGCACCTATTCTCTGGAATCAGCTGCCAACACATGTTTGTTCCATTTCTGTTTCTAAAAACAGACTAAGAACACACCTTTTTAAATTAGCTTACTTTTAAGTTTTATTTATTGTATTGCATATTTTCAAATCCATATATGTATATATATTTTATTTCAATATTTTTTGGTCTAAAGAAAATTGTAAAGTATGTAAATATGTAAAGCGCTTAGAACATTTGCTGTATAAGCGCTATAGACGTTTAATATATTATATATTATTATTATGTGTGGTGAAATTATTTCTGATATTAAATAATTACTGTAACTGGTTCATTCAATTATTTTCTCGACAAAGGTCTTCTTCCTGGGAGCAAACTCCACTTTAATGACTGGGGGAATATGGAGGGCTGGATACAGAGTTGTAGTTCATGCTGACAATTTTGTAGATCCAGCCACAGATGTACACACTCAAGAAATTGAATCGGCCTGGAGTAATTTGAAGCTTGGAATCAAACAAAGGAAAGGTGTGAGGAAACAGGGCTTGCAATCCTTCCTGGACAATAGAATGTGGCGACAATGGCGAGGAGATCCGCACGATCAATTAACAGTGAATTTCTTGACAGTTTTCTTGCACAGGAATTTCCAAATGCACCAACACAGAAAGCTGGTTTTCCAATGCAAATCAATCTAACAGTAATCAGAATTCGTAATCAGATCAGGTGGCAGCCACACTTTATTGTATGAACTTGGAATTTAATTGCACCAAAAAAATCGTCTCTATCATAAAACTAAATATTTTTTTTTGATCAGATATAAAACTAAAAGAAGGAACTATTTTTCTTTTTCTATACCTACTTTATGTTGTTAGGGTTCCCTATTCACCTATTGCCCAAAACGAAAATAAGTGGTCAAATTAGGTGTAGGGTGCTTTGGGCAAAAATTGGGTCCCTAACTCAGTAACTTGTTTCGATGACTGGTGGGTTTGAACAATAACAAGAAGTACGACTCCATGCTGTACGTAGTTTTTTGTCTATCTTAATCTGGGGTGTAATAATACAGGGATGGTAATGTTCTTAATTGTGGGATGGGTTGTAGGTGTATGGTGATAATTCGATATTTTCGTCACATTACAAAAATTGATTGTTTAAAAATTCAAGATGAAATGAAAATGAATCTCGAAATTAACTGAAACAAAATCGAACACAAAATGATGTAAAATGGTAACAAACTTCAAAACAAAGTAAAAAATAAGTAAAGAAACAGTTCGTGAAAATTCAAAAGGAATTTAAAATGAAAATACAAATGCAAGTAAATCTCAATATAGCAACAAACCCAGAGCTATCATTACTGCAGCTCTATTCTCTTCCAAATCTACAAGTAAATATTGTTACATGTACTTTCTAATTTGTACTTTTCATTTGGTTGATACAAATGGTAGCAGTGAACTAACATTGAGATTATTTTGGTGCATACCTAACATAGCCTTTAACCTTATAGTAAACTTTACTGTTACATATAATATGCAAAAATTTATATTTTTTTATTATTATCCAGCAATTGAAAACCAATGTATTTTGGCTGCCTTACCATATGCAGTTGGTAAAAAGTACAATGTTGGCATATTGTCAAAGTAAGTACATTATCAAACCCACTTTTTCAACATAATTTCATTCGTTAGTTGGAAAAATCTTAAACGAGAGTGACTTTACTTTGCTTAATATATAATCACTGTCACTATCTTTAATTTGTAGAAACGCGGTACATCATTTGTAAACTTGTATCAACTGAATTAGTCTAAAACAGAATACATTTACATGTATCAAACTCTTAAGTTCAAAATTAGTCGGTGGGCACCACACACATTCAATATTAAAATGGAGATGTGCAAAGCATAAATGTTACCGGCTGTTACTAAGGAAGCGTTCACAAAACAATGTTGGGGGGGGGGCTGATGAGAAACTTATTAAGATATATAATTATATTTTTTTCAGCACCCTCCTTAAGCATGTTAGCAGTTTTCAAGTGCCCCCTTAATACTAAGTAATGACAATGATCATAATAAAAACAAGAGGCCTCACATTTAAAACACATGTTAAAGCAGCCATGCATATTTTATATCAACTTTGTACTGACTTAATGTTCACAGTTTAGATCCAGAATGCTTCTAAAATAATATAAAATTGATTTAATGTTCAATATTATTGTATTTACTGCAGAACATGTTTAACAATGATCTATTTGCAGAGATTTTGAAGAAAATGGGTTAAATTCAAGTATTAATAAGACATAATATCACTTAATGTTATATTGAAGTACATGTAACCCCCTTGACAAGAGCATATTCTTCAGACCCCCAACATTATTTTATGAATGCTTCCTAACACAAATGTTCGGTATTTTTGTTATGTTTAGGATGGAAATGACACTGACGCAGCAGAGATTATCAAAGCCTGTACAAGCCCTAGACTCATTTCAACTGGTTCATTGAATCAGATAAATGATCTCAAACTGATTGCTGAGGGGATGCTAATCTTCAGTTTTAGAAGTGTGCAGATTGTGCCAGCAGTAATTACACTGTTGGCCAGTTTCTATGTACTCAATGCAGAATACCCAAAAGGGTATTGCAAGAATACCTATATTTTACTCGAGTTCCTGCTTTTGCAGAAACGGGATACATTCCCAATAGGTGTTATTAATTTTATTGATTTAATTAACAGTGCTTCATAATATAATTGCCGTGATTACTTATTACATACAATCATCTATTTTTGAAAGAGCAATAATCAATAGTTATTGCATGATATTTTATAACTCCTAACTTGTGAGTCTGCTACCCTTGCCCGCAGTCAAGTCGAAATCTCAGGCAATGAAATAGTTTACAGCTTTTACTTTAATATCATGCACTTCAGAGTTTAGGCTGACTGAATGAAACAATCAATTTCGGACGCAAGATTACAGGGTTTGTACAGAGTCTGTAAAACTGGAAAAATTCTGGAATCCAAAGGGGCAAAAAATAACAAAATTTGATCCTTATTTTTTAACGTGTACAAAGCTATAAAATTAGAACGAGTAACTTTAGCCTTCATAGATTTCTGTAGTGATGTAGTTTCCTGTAAAAAGAACCTGAAACTATTAACGTATCTACACTAACACCAATTTCTTTGTTTTGCAGATAAATCCAGGAATGGTCAACACAATGAAGAGATTGTAAGTAACTTACATGCTCATCTTACTTTCTAGAATAATTTGAATAAAGCCATCACCGAGAAAATACTTTTGTCAACTCTTTTCGATGCACATAGCTGACATAAAGTGTACCATTTCTTGTATTACTTTATACAAATAATATAGAATATTAACATCCTTTTTCACAACTAAGAACAACACAGTTTCTGGCTAACAGACTTTCCTTGACAACTGTTTGACAAGATGCCAGAGTCAAACTTGTTTTGATTAAATTTTCTCACAAATATCTCTTTTCAAAACAGAATGCATGTCGACAACACAATCAATGGGCTGATGGAGCGGTGCTGCAGGCCAGAACCTCCACCTTACTCTGAAACTGAGAGATCGTAAGTAACTTTATATTTGACCAGCCCATCACTGATGCATATGATGTGACCAGCCCATCACTGATGCATATAATGTGGACACTGATTATTAACCAGTATAAAAAAAACTGCGATAATCAGCACTGCACTGGACAACAAAGTTTGCAGCTAGTAAACACTGAGATTTTGACAAAATGCAAAATCAATATTGTATTTGTATCTTCTTTAACAAATATCTGTTGCCCTTTTTGCAGATCTCAAGCAGACACAGACACTTCAAGTTCCATCGCCTCACAAGCTGAAAGTGCAAGTACTAGCAGCACATCACTACAACCTCCCCACCCTCGTAAACAATTCCAAGTCCAACACACTCAGTATTAGAGTTAGAGAATTAGAGAAACTTCTCTTTGAACTTCTTGTAATATAAACAATAAAAACTTAAACATAGAAGTAAATGGTCGTGAACAGATTATCTGCGCAAGGATGCGTATCAAATATTATTCAATCGAAAGCGAGCAGCACCCATATTCATCAACGCTTAGTGGATAGAGAAATTGGTGGGTTTTTGGCCAGAAATGTAACGTGCACGTCAAGAGTTACTAACATGAGAATTCGGAGCATGGCCAGGGCTGACGTGGAGGCATTCGTCAGCATGGACGAGGACCGGCATTCTCATTGTCTGAGCTCCTGTATCGCAGAAAGGCCACTATCACATGCAACCCAGAATCGTACCGCTTACCAGTCCAGCTGATCAATCAAATCAGTTCGTTGCCACCATGGAACGCTTAGAAGGAGAAGGCATCCAAAGCTTAAAGTTTTACCAAATAATACCTACTAATAAAAATAATAATAATAAAGATTTTCGAGTGCCCTTATCTAAACAATTCAAAGACACTGTATATA
>JANVCJ010075523.1:0-11911 GCA_026413505.1 Epizoanthus ramosus
TCCATGACTGAAATCAAAATTCCATGACTTTCCAGGCCTGGAAAATGGAATTTTAGAATTCCATGACTTTCCAGGTTGTCCATGACCCGTACGAACCCTGCTTGGTGCATATTAAATAGGTAGTCAAAACTGGGAACTGGGAAATGGCTCTGTACTGACAGGAACTGTGTCTCCAGATGTACATGTATCTGTGCATGCCTCTGGAGGACTTATTATATATAAGCTTCTAACATTAAACACACAAATATAATCAAGATGGGCAACTAATTGGAGCTTAAAAATCTTGACTACATATACTCCTATATGTTTTAATACTATTCTGTTTTAGTTATTTGCCACATTTAATTTGTATAGTTTTATGTTATAACAAGATATTATATTATCAGTATTATAATTATTATTATAACAAAATACATGTATTAAACCAACCTATAAAACGTGTTAAATGAGGCAGCTGAAATTAATTTAAATGTACAAGACAAGTAATGTCAACCAATATGCATTGTACATAAGTTTTACAAAGCATGTTTTGGATGAACAACTCATCGCTGAATACAACTGGCAGTACAACCCACCTTGCCGATTACTTGTAAGTCCACTGACCCCCAAGTATCACAGGCCCAGTGAACAAGCCCTGACATGAAGTCAGCCATCAGGATTCCACCAACTAGAAGATACGGAGCACAAAAGAATTTTAAGGTAAAATTTCTAAAGATATACCATAATATATAATATATCTTTTTTTATTAAAAACAAATTAACGTTTTGTGATCCGTTCGAGGTAAAAAATGTCAAGGACAGGTAGGGTTTAACAACAATTACGACATCATCTGAAATCCTGCTATATACTAAAGTTTTCAAAACCAAGTCAATACTTACACACTGCGGCAGTGAGGCTTATTGGATCAGCTGCTTTACAGTTCTTGCACAGGAAATACAGCACAACAGGGGATAGGATGGCATATGATGTCACACTGAATATTTCAAGGCATCTTTTTTCTGTTACAAAAAAAATGTTAGAAGAAGTGATTGGTCACAACCAGCAAATAATTTTAAGATAAAATTAACTACAAAATTATCCTAGCCAATCAAAAGATATTAGCCTTAGTTGGCATTTGTGGAAACTGATACCGAGGGATGGAAATAAGGGAAAAAATTTTGACCGGTAATTTTTTGAGAGAAAATATTTGACTGGTAATTTTTTAAACCCAGAAATGGTATCGTGATCATCTTTCACCATGCTTCTCTGCCGGTCGATGCTCCCTCCCTTTATAAACGTATTGTTATAGTTTCTTGTGGAGGCAATTGTCTCGAATGTCAAGCCATTCAAACTTGCTTTTCCACCTTTTAAGAGTTCCAGGGTCTGTAAGTTTGCGCTCCATTCCGTGGAAAACTTGAAAGAAAACAAAACGCACTAGAACGAAAATTCCAGTGCACATGTTCCCAGCTGTTGCATTTATTTAATGAATAAATTAACCCCCTCTAGGCCATAAGCATCTGCACACCCTATATCCAGTGAATGACCTGTCAATTTCACAAGAAAATTCAAGATGGCACTTCGAAAAATACAAGACAAGTGCAATTGTTGTAGATTATTTGAAAATTAATCATATGGTACAGTACGTACTTTATTTCAATTCCATGAGACATGTAAAGATCGAACTTCTTTATTTTGCTGTCATTCTCCACACAGAAAGCTACAAAAATTACGTGCCATACACGACTTTCATAATGGCTGATGGCGCACATGAAAGCGAGGCCAGTAAGTCTTCGCAGGTGAATTCTGTGCTGGTTTTCTGGTTTTCGGCCTAGGAGTAAAGCTCCAGGTATATCATCTTCATATAAAACAACAGATCTTTCGTTTGAGAAGCATTCATTCAGCATTCGACCGTCTTCTTGTTTGAACCAAGACTTACTGACCTCGTTTTCATGTAAATAGTTCGTGTCATCCGCCATTATGAAAGTAGTGTATTATTAACATATCGCCAATGAGCTAAATTTGGCTGGTGACTTCCTCAAATTTGGCCAGTAATTACCAATCACCAGCCATTATTTTCATCCCTGATACCATATACCTGTATGGTCAGTTTTAGTATAACTATAATCAGGTGGTTACCACCCTTTAAAACAGAACACAAAAATCAAGGACTTTTCAAGGACTTTTCAAGGACTTTTCAAGACCTTTTCAAGGGGATTGTGGAGCAAATAAGACTCAAGGCCAACAACCATGCATGGCAAAATTGGAGACCTAACTTGATAACAGATCTGCCAAAACTTACAGCAAATGACAACTTTGTTACAAATATACATTTTGCTTTAATAGGGGAAATTTGAGCCTGTTTTATTTTGAACTATCTTTATTTCACAAAGTTCAGCAATCAAAAGATTTAACACAGCCGCCAGACAACTTTCAAGGGCCCTGATTATTTTTCAAGAACTTCCCACGGCCTGGATGTCTTTTTCACATCACAAAAATAATTATGGTGGTTACTTTTACCCTGGAGGAGAGTACTCACCTGGGTTTTGGGTAGGGATGTGCTGCCCAAACTACAAATTTCTGACCCTGTTCTACAAAGAATAAATCTTATTTCTGCCCAATTTTGACATCCTGTTTTTAGAGAAAATTCAATTTTCTAGGTCATAAAAGAGCCACATTTTCTAAAAATCATTACTCTGTTCTAGAGTAGGCCCTTTTTGTAAGCCAAAAACACAAGAAAATATACTCCATTCTAGCATTTATAACCATGTGCCATTGGGCAGCACATACCTGTATAACCAGTGTATAGGATAGGAGTACCCCCACGCCCCTGGGTTCTTTCACTAGTTGAGACATGTAGTCGCACTGCCTGAAACATTTAGTGTCCTCAATAAACTGACAAAAGCGCTCACCAGTATATAATCCTTTTTTTATTGAAAAGTGTGTGGATTATTTTAAATCACCCTAATAGAAGATTAGTACCAGACTAGACCAATGGTATGATGGAAAGATGGTTAAATCAGGGTTGCCACTATTTACTGGATATGAAATTCAAGTACTTTTCCAGGACTTCCTTTTCAAGCAAATCCGGGACCTTCTACAGAAAAATCAAGCCTCCCGGAGTCACGGTTTTTGTTTAAGAACATTGTCACATCAAAAATTGACATCGATTGGTGTTAAAAAATTCTTCAAACTTTCTTTTCTGTTTTCATCTATTGTCTGCATTGTGCCCATGTGTTCATGTACAACTTTTCACAGGATACACACAGCATGAAGTCATCACTGTCAGGCATGCCGGCCATCCCAGCTTGAATTCCTGAAAATGCTGTTAACATTGCGGATTCCCGAGATCCGGCTAAGAGAAATATTTGGCTGCAGTGAAAGATACCAGGAAAGATAGAGTGCATCAATGCAACGCTTTTCAATTCTTTGAATGCCGTAACCACAAGTAATTTACCCTATTCAAATATGTAATATCACCAGTACTTAATTTTCATTAACCTGTCAAACTTGCCCTCTTTGAAACAGGACTGAACTTAACACATCTAAAAATGGTACCAATCAATAATCACAAAAACTCGAATCATCAACTGACCATCGATTATTGATATCATTCGATTAATTGATGATTGACATTGACGATTGTCATCGATTATCAATTTCATCGATTGGTTAGGCCGGCCTCATAGTGAATGCCACAGTCATCACGAACATCAAATTTATCGTACTGTGTCACGCTAATATTAAAAGGACTTGTCTATTAAAACACATATACATGTGAACTCAAAGTGCCTCTACAGTGTACATATGTAATTCTACGACAAATGCAAAATCCGTGGATATACTAAGCCTCGGGACTATAGTCACTAGAAGGGTAACGAATGCCGATCCCGTCCAACAAGTTGTCACACCAGTAGTGTAGTGAACTCGTTGTATGGAGTATAAACATGCACGTATCAGGTATGCATAAATTCTGAAAGATTAGAAGTTTAATTTGGTAAATTAACAACCATTAAGTCCACGCAGGCTATCTACACTATCCCAAGGATAATGTAAGAATGTATCATTTATAAAAAATGCAAAACTACAGGTGCAAAACTCACCTTTCGTGTAACCACTTGCCAAGACGTTCTTGTTGACTTCTCTCTTTGTCTTTTCGAAGCTGTCTGTTGGCTCAGAATCGCTTCTATTCACCGCAGTAACGCAGTTATTATCTACACCCATTTTATGCTGCAGTTCTACCTCGAATGTTGAAAGAAGTTGGAAAAATGAGGCAATCTAGGAGATTACCTACATAATACATATTGCATAATTCCTCGTCAAAAGGCAAATGCTGCCAAACCCAAAATGGTGGATGTGGTAAACAGAGCGCATGCGTTTTGACAGCAGCCGCTGTCCAGAGGGTCTTCCGAACGTGACTTGCTAGGGCAGTGTGACAAACAACTAGACTTTCCTTTCGGCTAGATATAGTCTTATAGATAGATATGAGTCGTTTATTTTTAACACGTTTGTCAGGAATACAGATACTTGCTATCCACGAAACAACAGGTCGGAGATTTGCGTCTGTGCGCTTTTACGCCACCAAGAAAGGTATATAATTATATGTATGTCAAATTTAATATTCATTATTCGGTCCAAAGTCTGCTGGAAGCGTGCAGGGATCACCCCACATTACCTATTAACGTATAAAAAGAGTAACCAATCACACGACACAATCTGTTGTTATGGCAATTATAGAAACACCAAATA
The DNA here is from genome assembly GCA_026413505.1 of Epizoanthus ramosus. Lineage (NCBI taxonomy): Eukaryota > Metazoa > Cnidaria > Anthozoa > Zoantharia > Epizoanthidae > Epizoanthus > Epizoanthus ramosus. The sequence continues at coordinate 4,727 of JANVCJ010075523.1, forward strand.
TATTATAATAGTTGGCAATTTTTTTAAAACAATAGCCAATACTCAATAGGTTTTCCCGTGACGTGCTGTGGTAACTCTGCGTCCTGGAAACTTGCTGTTTGTATTAAATATAAAATTTATCAGCCATCAACTAAATCAGATGCTGTACAATTTTAACTAGTTTTCTCAACTTGACACATCTACTGTCTAATCTGACCAGCTTAAAAATTGATATCAGGGCAATCTTGTCTGTCTGTTCATCCATCCATCCATCCATCCGTTCATTGATTCATTCATTCAAAAAGTGTATGAACACTGTTCAACACATACTGGTCACAGTTGAGGCCTACGACGTCACACGCATGTGCATCAGCCTATTACCCGAGCAGTGTACAGGCAACCATGACAGCTGTTTTGTCCTTGTTAGGACTCGTCAGCATGGTATAGCCTGGAGTATAACTAGCCTCTCATACGGTCATCGGCTAAACTGTACTCGGTACAGCTGCTGAGGCAACCTCAAAGGTGCTTTAAACCCCAACTCCAACACATGCGGGAGTTGTGGCAGGGCATGGAGACCAGTATGCAGATCCATACGGACCTGACAGTGAACAGACAGTGCTAGTCAATGGCCAAACCACTTTTGTCAGCACTGCTGCTGTATATGTAAGAAAGTGTATACACTTTAAAGTGTATACACTTGTAAAGTGTGTTCATATATATGAACACTGTTTAACACATACTGGTCATCCATCCATCCATCCATCCATCCATCCATCCATCCTTACATCCATACATCCATCCATCCATCCATCCATCCATCCATCCATCCATCCTTTTGTTATTTATTTAGTCATTGAACCATCAATTTGGACATGCATTCATAAAATCATTCAATATTTAATATTTGTAAACTATTCACTCATTCAGTAGTCCATCTATCCATCCATCTATTCATGGGTTCATTCACAGAAATGACCAACAGTTACAGGGCCAGATCCAGATGTAACATTTGACTTATAATGTGTTGATTGTAAATTCTTGGACATTTCATTTTCAAATATGTAATTCCCATCAATTTTTTTGTGATAGCTAAGAAGAAGAAAGGTGCACAACTGACTTTTGATCCTGACGTGGCGCAAGGCATTGTTGATCTTCAAAAACTTAGAAGTAACATGCAGAGTTCATTGGACAAGCTTCGTCAGGATTTCATTTCCAAGATCAACCTTCAAGTCCGTCCAACCTCTTTTGATCATGTCAGAGTTGAGAGTGATAATCAAAGAATTCCATTAAGTCAAATTTCAGATATTACACTCAAGAATGATCAGTTGGTTGTTCTTGATATGTCAAATTCACCCATGGTAAGTGTTGTGGGCTTATTATATACATACTGCGTGTATGTGTGTGTGTGTGTGAGGGGGAGAGTTTATATTAGGGAGTTATTATCAGGGGACATATTATCTAAGGGGTCTATCAGGGGACTTATTATTAGGGGGTTATTTAATATTATCAGGAGAGTTTATTAACAGAGGGCATTATTATCAGGGGGATATCACATGTAGCAATAGGGGGACTATCAGAGGAGCTTACTGTCAGTGTCAGAGGGGCTTATATGCATGCATTTTCAGAGGAGCTTATTATCAGAGGGGCTTATTATCAGGGGGTGTATTATTAGAAGGGCTTATTATGAGAGGGGTTTTAACTTTATTATCAGGGGCTTTTTATAGGCTTATTTTTTGGGGGGGTTATTAGTGGTTATTAGTTATTTTCAGGGGATATTAAATATTTATCAGGGGGACTTATTATCAGGGGGCTTCTTATTAGGGAGTTCATTATCATGGGTACTTATTATCAGAGGGGCCTATTATCAGGGGGCTTTTCATAGGATTATTTTTTGGAGGGGGATTAGTTATTAGTTGGTTTATCATCAGGGGTTCTCATCAGGGGGTTGCTTATCACTGGTTAATTATCACATGGGCTTATTATTAGGGAATCGTTATCAGAGATTTTTAAGTTTCATGTATATTAAATAAATAGATTTGTACATTGTCTCCTTCAGCTCACCAAAGCTGCAGCCAAAGCTATCAAGGATATGGGGATGAACTATGAACCAGCAGTAGAAGGACAAGTGATTACCTTCACATTACCAAAGTAAGAGTCAGTTAAACATGTATCTACGATGGCACCAATCAACTAGAATTTTGTATGTTATATTAATAATTTTCTTGCCTTGACAGTGGAAGTGGCTGACCACCATTGGGCCGGAATTAGTTTTTGCTATAAGGCAATTAAATTGATTAAAGATAAAAGATTAGAGGATGGTTTGAGCTTATGTTTTGAGTGCTAGGTGACTGTAAACACTATCATAATGTAGACACTTTTTGTTGTAAGAACCTTGAACTATGCAGAGTGTTTTTGAAACATTTTTATTGTAATAAATAATTATTAGTATATGTCAGAGCAAGCACTAGCACTTGAAAGTCATTTCAAACTTTTGTTCCTTGTCATGGCGTAATACAGTCATCAACTTTTAGTAGATTAACCCCATCATTTGGCTTGCTCAGCAATATAGAAAATCTAGTTGTTTTAGAAACAAGTCTACCAGAGATTCATTGAAGATTGTTTGTGTTTGGAGGGAATTTTAAGTCGGAGAAGGAGAAGGGCCTGGAGCTGTGTGAGTGTGGTTGGCTCAGTCGGTAACATCTCTGACTCCCACCCAGAAGGTCCCAGGTTTGATTCCCGGAATTCCCGAGGATTGTATTTGTACATGCAACCTTCTTTCGCCATACCGTCCGTGGACAGGGACGTTAAGCCGTTGGTCTAGTCTCTCAACGTTCTATTGGGGGACTTAAAAGAACCCACATACTCATCGATAAGAGTAGGCTAATGCCGGTGTTGTGGTCTGTATCTCATCTCTACGTCGAGCGTTTCAAACATGAGCCCCCAGCTCAGGAGACTGGGCAACCACTCCCCATGTTATCGACGTAAAATATATATCATCAGCATTATCATTTGATCAATTATACTAGTTTTTTGATCTAGTTATTATTCAGCTCAATTATTTCTAAGTATTTATGAGAGAGTTATTTGATCTTGTTCTGTCTCTTGTTCTCTTTTCTCCTGCTATAATGTTAATGTAATTCTTAGACCTTTTCAGTTATAGGGCACATAATTAGGTCTCTATATAGTGCCCTATCTCTTTTCTTTGATATCTCTAATTGATAGCAACACATTATTTTGTAATAGATAGGAAAGAGATGAAATAAATAAAAACAAATAAATAAATAAAGTACTGTACGAGTGTCAATGGAGTTAACCATCAAATGGCCTAAATAACTTTACTCTTAACTGTCAAAAAAATCATTTTTTACCAACAAATTTGTTCAATATTAACTGTCAATACCCTGGGTTCCAGAGGTTCATGTCACTCAAGATCCAGGGTCCAGGGGGTAAGATTAGTGACATTTGTTTGAGAACAAGCTAGCCTTGAGATACTGTTTCGTGCTTGCCAAATTACCTAGTACAAATCTTGAAGGATCAGTTGCATGGCTGTAATATGGCAACTTGGGTGAATGGAAATGGTCATAGTAAGAAGAACAGCAGACAGGTGGATGGAGAGATGGATGGATAGAAAGACAAACAGACAGATGATGGATGGATGGATGGATGGATGGATGGATGGATGAATAGATAATAATTATATAGTTACATTACTATAGATATTGGATACATAATTAGCCACCCAGGAAGGCAGACGGAGGCATAAAACTATTTACCTGTAATCTTAGTATCTGATTGGCCAGCAGGTTGAGTGCGCAATCGTGTTCTGTTAGCTCCCCATAGAATACATTTACTTCTGCTTCAATAGACTGAAATGGAAAAAAAACATAGTTACCAATATTACTAAAGAAAAGAATCGTGCTTTTGCTCATGGCACACTAAGAATCAAAGCAACTAAATTATAGGACTGATCAACTAAAAGTTGATATGTTATGTTTTTCACCGTGAGGGTGAAAGATCTCAGCTGATGTTTCGAGTGCTACATGTAGCCCTTCGTCAGAGCAAAGTATAGTATAACTAAATTATAACTAAAGTATAACTAAATTGTACTATGGGATGCAATACTAACAATAATATTGGCCAAATGATAAAATATGACACATGTTAAGTATCCTACATTCACCTACTGATTTATTGTCTATTAATTAATTGTGGAATACTCTGCCTGCCTGTTCAGTTTAAGTTACTTTCATATTACGGTAAGTATGGTAAAGGAGCGTGCTCCAGTAATTAGGACTCACCAATGTTATTCTGAAGACAATAGACTAACATCTAAATAAATAACCAACTACTTGTGTTTTCTTTCTTATTGCTGTGGAACTGGCATTAACATATTTAAAATAAGCTATTTTTGAGGAATTTCTGATGACAGATTTGTTCCAGGAGGAACAACCACTGAAACTTGGCTATATTTTAGGGAGGAAAATTGACTTTCCAGGGTCCACAAGTGCCAGATTTTCTGAAACTCCCAATCCCATTTCAGAGCAGCCAGAAACATTTACCAGTATGTCAAAATTGTGAAAATGATGCTGGAAGTTGTGGGTTTGAATCCGAAATCCTGGCCAGACCAACAGGCAAAACTTAAAAATAACTGAGAATAGTACTTGTACAGACATTTTATTGTAGTAGCCCCATGGACCCCCTCCCCCTCCTGTGGTTTGTACATGACTGTATACATAGCTACATGTAGTCTACAGGTACATGTTTATATATGTGGGATAAATGTTGGTTTCTGAACGATGTCTTCTCAGTAGGTGTATGTTTAAATATAATTATATATTTAATATAATCTATGTAATATTTACAAACATATAGCTGCACATCCCAGGGGTACCTGCTTCCTTGTGCACATCACATTTTAATACAACAAAATATTACAAACTTGTCAGTATCTTAGAGTTCAATTTATTTACCTGCTCCTGATGTTTTGAATATGTGCACTTTAGAAATTTAGATGATGATGATGATGATGACGACGACGATGGTGGTGATGGTGATTATTATTATTATTATTATTATTATTATTCCAACATGTTGCTCAACATTGTTGTATTATATATTTTTAACTACTAACATATTTTTTACATATTACATACATTTTATATAACATTAAATTATATCTTATCTTTTTTAACTATCATTGTGAAGAGCCTCTGAACATCTTGGAAGAGGCGCTATACAAATAATTTATTATTATTAACATTTTGAGATGACTATCATTAGTACCTTGGTAATACTGTCCTCAACCACAGTGTCACCACACTTGAGGCACACATTAAACAGTGGCGGCTTTGAAGGGTACTCCTGTGGTACCGCTACTACTGCATGGAGCTGGGCTGAAATCATAAATGAACCACATTTCAATTCTCCTTACTTCTATGACATGTTTCTTAAGGTGGCTCCCATGTGTTTTCCATTTCTTTTGCAACACCAAATTTAAAAAATGGCTTACTTGTCCACCACAGCAGTTTACTGCCAGCTTTTATGACCCTGTGATTAAGCAACTCTTCTTCTTATAGGCAAATCTTGTTTCATGGTTACTATGGTTGTCATAGAAACCATATAGGACCTCAAATGCACCTTATTTTTGGAATTTAATCGCATTTTTCTCAAAAATGAGCACAGTGACCCCCATTTTTTTATTGTTTTATTGTTATTGGCATTAAAAGAAGAAACTTTTGGGAGATTTTTAAAAAATGACACTGGATTTGGTGCCACCTTAAATTAACAATAAATTAAGGAGGCATCAAATCCACACAGTGTAATTTTTTTAAATCTCCTGAAAGCTTCTTCTTTTAGTGCTAATAAAAATAAAACAATAAGAAATGGGGGTCACTATGCTCATTTTTGAGAAAAGTGCAATTAAATGTCAAAAATAAGGTGCATTTGAGGTCCTATATCATTGCTATGACAACAGTAGTAACCATGAAACAAGAGTTGCTTATAAGAAGAAGACTTGCATACACACGGGGTCATAACATCTGGCAGTAAGCTGCTGTGGTGGACAAGTAAGTCATTAGTTAAAATTGTTGGTGCAAAAATATGGAAAACAGGTGGGAGGCTCCTTAAACGGTAGAGCTAGCCTTGTTGCCAGGCAACTGGCAGCTCATGCTTAGTTTTTTTGGTTCATTGCTGTTACCAAAAGGATCTATTAGTGTGAAGAAAGCTTAGCTTGGTGGTATATGGCAGACAAAGTGAACAAGGGTGACTGGATGGGACAAGGCTAGGCTTAAATGTTTCTAAGCCAAGCTGTAGGAACTTGAAGCAACTTGAAAGACACAGTAAAACTCTGAAACCCTTTGAAAGCCCCAGTATGTCTGGTATGTTGCCTGTCAAATAAACCCCTTCAAATGCCCTGGTCAGGGGGTTTATTAAGAGCCAGGACCCGGGTACTAGTACCCGTCTACTTTGTCGGCAGTACCCGGCTACTTCAGTGGCAATTTTCTAAGTAACATTGAAAAACGTAATCTACTTTCCTTCTTTCCCCGCCTACTCCATAATGAGTACCCTCCTACTTAAGATAAGATAAGATAAGATAAGATAGTTTATTTAAACACATAACGCCTAAGAGCTTATAATCAAGCTCGTTCAAAATATGTACGTGTAAAAAAAGTTATTGAAACCCCTGCCTGCATAAACGCCTTCAAATGCCCCGCACAGTACATCTCTGGAATGTTGCCTTTCAAGTAAACCCCTTCATTAATTCATATGTCCCAGTATATCTTGCCTTAATGTTGCCTTACCTGTATTCCTCTCAAATACTGCAGTAAAAAACATGTCATTTTCATCCACCAACTGATCTGATATAAAGTCTTTTGTTTGGGGAAGTTCCTGTCACAAATTGAAGTAAAGAATCTTAAAACATTATTAAAATAAATATAAATTATTATTTAGAAATAACGAAACAAAGAAACTGCTGCATTTCACAACTACATAGTTACATGTATCCCCTGGAGCTATTAAATTAAAGCCCACTAATTGTTAAAATGGGTGCAAGTGCCTATAAACTGTAATACATAAAACACACCAGAAATTGTAGAGCATGACAGAAGTTTATGGGGAACATGCAGGGGCAGAAGATCAGTGAATCGGAGGTAAGGAACTAATAGGAACGCCAGGTACAACTGCTATAACTCGGTGTTCTACTGA
>JANVCJ010075534.1:0-11910 GCA_026413505.1 Epizoanthus ramosus
AAACTAAGGTCTCTACATATAAACATACATATCATTCATACAATATACACTAACAAAAATTAACTATAGGAGAAAATTATGAGTTTACATGAGAAGACCTCGAATTTAAACAATTGTAAACAAACAATGCAATATCTTGGTGGCAGTTTGATATATCAGGATCTAGAATTGTGAGTAATTTATCGTTAGATGACAAAGACGAGATTGTAGTGTTTTTGTTTATTGTATGGAAAAATTGTTCTCTGAGTGTTTCATATGCAGGACAGTCACATAAAAAATAAAATAGTGAAATAGTGATTTGTATAAGTTGTTGATATCTTCATTCGTTTTTATGTGAAGTACTGAAATTAGGTAATACTTAGGAAACAACTCCTTTGAGTTATATTCCTTCAAACAAAAATAAAACAAAAGTAATCTGGTAATGTGATTACTTATTTGAATTTTGGGTTTTCAGGGGTGGACACTATTTTAAGGGGTAGGCGAATAGTTAAATAAATAAATTTTACATCAATAAGAAAATAACTTCCACCTCACAGAGAAACAAAGTTTAGTTAAAATTTAGTTGATCGATCTTGTTACTTTACTGTTATTTAATATTCCTATATTGGTACACCAATATTTGACAACCTCTAAAATACCGCGTGATACTGTTGTAAGTGCAGAGTTATCTGACAGATACTACAAACAGAGTACAAACGGCTCAGTCAACTGTCTAGTCAACTGTCTTTGTTCAATCTTACGGACGCCATAGTGGATTATGCGGTATTCCCATTGAATTGGAGATCGTGGGCTCAAGTTGCACACGCGCATATTACCGCTGGCTAATGTACTGTGGCCCGGACTCCTCCCTCGTGACTTGTTCGCACTTCGCGCTTACATTTGTTTGTGGGCCTTTGGCCCTCGTCGTAAATTTGCGCTCAGAATTATTATTTTGATATGCACATGGCCAGAAGCAGAGTATCTACTACGTTAGTGCACAGCTTGTTTTAGTTCGTACGCTACTTTAGTCTTCCAGACTCTCTTGCGCCTCTCTTTTAAACCGAGTACCTTCCCCATAAACGATTCAATGTACGTTTCATTGGTTTTGTTGGGTCTTAGCGTCGCTTCGTTGTCCAACACGTACTTGCTGAAGCTGGGATCCAATTTCTATATTTCCGTTTCCCAGTCTCCCTCCAACGAAGGTGAGCGTTCTCCGGTTAAGAACAAAGGAGAGAAATAGGAAAAACCCTGTAGAACAAAACAGTCAGTCAGCGCACAATTCTTTGATAACCACATGTAAATTTATGAGAAAATGAAGCAGCAGTTTTGCTGGTTTGCTGGGGATCGGTATTGTTTGCTTATTCACAACATTAGACCGCGAGCTTCTCAGTTGCCATGCAATTCTTAAACAAACTTACACGAAAAAATAGCAACATAGCAGCAATTATAAAAATCACATTTACAAGTGTAAACTACAAATTATAGAAAAACTCCTAAAATCTCGATAATATTACTTAGATAGCGTTGAAGTTGTGTAAAGTTGAAATCAGCGCGTAACTTTCCCAACGCTTTGTTTGTTTGTTTGTTTGAAAGAGCCCGCAAAGTTAAAAGTTATTTTCAACTGTCTTCAGTTTTTAACTTTTTCTAAAGAAAGTTCTATTTATTATGTGTATAGTGTATAGTAATATATTACGCGTGTTAGTACAGTGGGCAAAGAATACAAGTAAGAATAAGAATAAGACTGACCTTGTAAAGGGTTTAACACAACAAAAGGATACCACAGAAAGGCTGTTTGTTTAAATGCAGCCGCGATTCCCAGTACCCAGGTAAGGCCCAGTGCTACTGTCATCTTAAAACAGATAATAGTCAAGTTGGGTTTGTGTCGCTGCGAGGTTACAGCGCGTGTCTCCTGAATCAAAAGAAGAAGAGATTACGATGAGACATTTTATAAACGTTTTATAATTATGCAATCAAACAATATCTATTAATTACACAACCCGGGCACCTAAGTGTATTCTTGCAATAATAAAACCCATTTAAACAAGGTTTCTATCTTGAGTGCGTAAATGCACGTGGCGTTCGTTTAAATTGCTTGTAGAATAAACGAAACATTATTCAGTTGCAATCCAAAGTTTTAGAAAGTTTGTTTCAAGAATTCTTGCAACTTATGCAGTTGATATTTGCAATTCATAAAGTTGCAATGTACTTTCAGTTCTGGTTGTTTGTTTTATTTATTTATTGTTTTATACAGTACACGTGCGGGTTTTGCACGCTGTCCATTTGTTGTCTTCTTTTCGCCGTTATAACTATTTGAAGATTGTTTTAATCACTGGATTTTGCAAAACAGCTGCGCTCATCACCATGTCTGATTGCAGCGACACTCCTCGCGAATCTGATACGAGTGTTTAAACCCTAAAATATGTTAGTGTAGCTCTGCCCTATATAGCTTGTCCAACATTTCCTATTTTCCCTTCTTTCTCTTACTAATCTTTTAGGATTCACCAACATCCATTGACCTAAATTTCATATCAGACAGACATTCAAAACACTGTGTAAACGGCAGGACCACGCACAGCAAAATCCAGCGATTGAAACAATCTTCAAAAGGTACTGCAGACTGATCCAAATGCGCCCTATTTTACAGAATTTGACCAGGTTTAGATGGGGGTCAGGGGGGAGAACATAATTAACGTGTTGTCATGGCAATCAAACAATTTCGACCAAATTCATTGCTGCTTCCTAGCATGTTCCCCCAAAAGGCACCACCTCACAAAATCTCAGGGAATCCAAAGTTAGACGAATTTTACAGAGAGTAGCTTATAATAATGTGAATTAAAGTTGTAAGAAAACAGTGATAAGGTCAAAGCAGGGGGTAGAGGGAGAGCAAATCAAACTTCAAGCACTCGTTCTTCCACCCCACAATAACCCCATCGCTCAGTGTGAAAATATAATCACCACCGTCCATATAGTGCTTTATCTTGTTTGTACCTTTTGTAACTTTCGGATGTGTTGAAGCGTGTGGGCCAGGGCAAAGAAGTTAAACAGGAGTATGACAGAAACAGGGACCACAAAAGAGTACAGCAAGGCCGCTCGGTCCTCAATGAAGCAGTATAGTCCAGCTCCTGTAAAACGGAATAACAATTTTATATACAATACATATGCAAAACATACAGTACACATAATAATAAACAATCTTGATATAAAACGAATTTCACAGCTAGTAACAGAAAAATACAATTTAAGAAAGCATGTTTTCCATATATAAGTAACACGTCGCCAAGGTAAACAGTAGTTGATATATATAGAATATATATTTCTTTCCTATCTTGAGGATCTGGTTCTCTGACAATGGAATCAATGATCCCAGGATCTCTCAGTAGAAGACGAGACTATCCCTAACCCTAGATATCAGAGAAGACGAGCTAACTAAGAAGGTAGCGATTTTAAATCACTATTGAAATCTTACCATAGCCGATACTTCCTTGGTCCACTGTATCAGTGATGATACACGAGACAACGATTATCAGGGGCGTGATCCAGGCATATACAGAGTACTTGGTAAAACGGCCAGGCAGACTCTCACCCACTCGTGCTCCATTTACTGAAACGAAATGAAACTAATCAAGTAAGCCTTTGCAACTTTACCAATTTAATCGTCAATCAGTTCGGAACCGAACAGTAGTCTGCAGAAATGAACAGAAATCCTTTATACACCCTCTCACTGATAGTATACATCACGAAACGCTGTGGAAGATCCTTAAAGGTTATTGGTTACTGGATAGGTGAAAATTCAATACTACATAATTAAGGGTTGCCAGTGCAGAGTGGCAGCCTACCTGTCGCAAATTGAGGACCCTTCATGTGCCACTAGCCACACAGGGTCGTACGTGAGTAATGGGTTAATCAACTGAAATTGATGTGTTACGTTTTCCGCCATGAAGGTGGAAGGTTCCATTGCTAGGCCTTTGTCTTAGCTAAAGAGGGGAGATTGTGGGTTATTCAGTAAACAGGTCAAACCAAATATCCGGCTAAATGGTAAGTAAGCTATTCTAGTGTGTTTCTAGCGTGTGCCGATCTCTGGAACAGAGGCGTGTTGACTCACGAATGACCATACTGTTCAAGATCACTCACGGTCTCACACCAACGTGCCACAGCGATCAGCTACGCCCCCCAAGGAGAAGTTCAAGACAGATGCACGAACATTCCTTTCTACCTCTACCTTGTCAAACCACCTCCCACCGCCTGTCCTTCTTCCCGAGAAATATATCTCAATGGAACAACCTGCCTATTGATGTACTTACTAACTGTATCTCTACTGATCAATTCCGTAAACGAATCTCTACTTTGAACCACGACTTCCTGTTAATCTGTCTTAGTTTTTTTTCTTGTTTGTTTGTTTAATTTTTTGACCACCACCTAGTTGAAAATCCTCCTTGGGAGGGGTAGCTGTATAGAAAATAAATGAAATATCTTGCACTCAACTTACTCTGGTTCGTGAAGGTCCTGTGTACACTGATCGCCATTACGTTCATCCACATGAAGGCAGCGAGTAACCAATAATGGATGAGCATGCTGGTAGCTTTGCACAGCGGTGGCAGCTCTGACTGGTTCGTTATGAAGTACAGTATGTGATATGCCAGCAGACAAGTCGCCAAACAAATAATTATTTTCCCTGGCAGGTTGCGCAGCTCGGGGATGCAAAGGTATGTCACAAGTAACGTCAGCAATCCAACAATAGACGCTGCAGTGCCTACATAGGTTGATATGTGCAAAAAGGAGAGTCTTTGTGATTGGCTTTCTACACGAAGCACGCGATTGGTGAAGTTCTGTGTAAAGTTTGTGCAAAGTATGAGAAGAGTTCCCCTTGTTGTATATGTTCCTCTATTGTAAATGTTCCCGTGAGAGCGAATGTAAATAGAACCATTTGGGAATAGTGCATATTCCTTTTGCATGAAGCTTATGCCAGTGCAGTTCTGATTCCTTTCAGTGTGGATGTGAACATCCCTGCACGTGTCCATAAACGGATCATATACTTCCCACTCGGGGCATCGGCCTTTCATTTCTATGACTTCCGTTCTTGCTTGTGTCTTGGTCGTTATTAGATATTTAGTCGTTGACTGAAAATCGAAGATTATCGACAAAGGCGGCAGACCAGGTAGTTGCGACTCGCAACACTTTGAATCTTCAAACAATACTGCTTCACCTTTGCATAGCATACAATGTGGATTCCTAAATACATTTATGTTGAGGCACCACGTCAACGAGTATGTATTACAAATAGCGCAAAGTTCCTTACTCAAACTTTGTTTCGAATCTAACATATTTTCCATTTGTTCTTCGTGAGGAGTACATTTCTTCACGAATAGTTTCTGGTTGGTTGGATGATTGAAGCTTGTATTGCAGTCTTCTTTAACAAAGGCCATAATCGTTTGAAAATCCATTTTATCGAGAATGTTGTCTCTTTTGCATTTGGCTTCAAATGTCCAATAACTCGTGTTCTTCGCGTAATTACAAAGTGCACAAAAGATGTTCTTGTAAAGTGTTAAGGTCTCCCAGTCAAATACGGGCATTATTGACAACAGATCATACTTGGTACTGTTCATGCATAGTTTCGATATTTTAGAGTTGTCCCACTCTACTGCACACGAGTCAACAGCAATATAGCCGTAACGAAGACCCTGGATCATGGAAATGCACCTGGAGGTTACGTTCCTTCTCTTATCGCTAGCGAAATCTCTTGCACACCTAAGTTGAAAGTAATAATAATAATAATAAGAAGAAGAAGAAGAATACTTTATTTATCGAGGGTAGCACGTAACAGTTAAAAACTGACAAACTTGTGGCCCTCACTTATAAACCTAATCATATTACACTTAATAAGTTAATAGAAAGTCATAACAATAAATAAAATTCAATTTAAAAACTCTGTAAAATACTAAAACTACTAAAAATGATCACGCTGTGACTAATTCTCTAATGCCTTCTTATAAAGACTAGATTAAAAAGCCTTGACTGAAGATGCTTTCCTAAGAAAAAGAAAACCAGGGATTCCATACTGAAATAATAGGCCTCCAGTTTACGCAGTAGAACACTATGCTTAACAGTGTCAAATGCTTTGCGGTAGTCGATGAACACTGTAGATGAAACCATGTTCTTGTCAGCATTGAATAACAACTCGTCCACTAGCTTGATGAGGGCTGTTTCAGTAGAATGGTATCGTCTGAAACCAGGCAGGTGACTGATGCTTATAAAGCAGATCTATATCGTGCACACGCAGGTAGTTATATAAAGTATGAAGGCGATGAGCACAATATTGAATCAAGCGTAAAAGGTATTGCTCTGCAACTGGTATCAACAAAAATGAAAACTAACAGCACTTATTATATGGCTGATCAATTTTGCGCACTGTGATTGGTCAATGTCAGGTCCATTACGTTGTTCATTTTTCCTCTTATCTCGGCAAATAAGAGGTATATATGTGAAACAAACAAACAAACTGTGATTTTAAGCAAATTGCATTATATTTTTCTCTTTACGTTACACCAAATAATGGCTGATCGCGCGATCCAATTATTTCTATTAACATTTCCGTGTATTCCGCCCTTATTATATGATATCGGATCTAGAAGGGAAATCGTCAAACTTGGATTTTACAACAAGATATAGATGACGTAGATAACTTTCTTGACGAAAGCTATTATATTACAATTGCGTCACCTACTTTATTTTGTAGTCAAAGCAGCAATCTCCATAAAAGGTACAGTCTTGGTCACAGAAACAGAAAGGAGTTGATGACAGACTTCTTTCACTGCTGCCACATCTTCCTCTACACGAGTACAAATCTGTCAGGCATGATTTCGTACTCAGGAACCCTTCAACATTAGTGGAGGTTTTATTTGGATCCGCCCATTCAGTTAATGTAAACTTCCATGTGTTTTCTGTGAAAACAGAGCAGGAAAATGGTACAAAAACATGAAAACAATCATAAATCTCCTAGAATGTTCTTGGAGTTTTTTTGCCTTTTCTTGCAGTATCAATTATTTATTCGGAGCATACTCACCTACATTATTAGATCGTTTTACAATGTTACAAGAAAGAAGTTTAATGCAAAAGCACTGATTTTTGATTTTGACTTAATATATCAAACATCGAGAACAGAAGTGAAAAAACGACGCATAGCTGATGAACCACTCTTTAGAGTTTTTGATATAGATTCTCAAACAATTTAAGTTTTAGTTTAGAATTAACGTAAGCAAAACTCAGCAGTTTTTCATCACACATCAAAACACGTCATGGTATTGACTTATGACTCATGACTTATGAATTATTAATGAGTTTGAGAATTTTTAATTGATTTCGTTGCACAATAAATAAAAAAGGTATATATAAGCAATAATATGGATAAAATGTAATTCGATAAATAAATATTGACACGGACAACAAGTTCTCTGTAAACATTTTGTGGCAAACAAGGAAAACAAAATATCTTTTCACCCTAAAAGATAAGAACCAACATCCATCACATGTTGTTTACCAATAATAATAATAATATTTAATATATAATATAATATATAATATTTGTTTACCAAGGAGATTGTTCATGCGGTGAAAACTACATTGGCGAATCAATGCGTAATTTCGAAGTGAGAATTAGTGAACACTGTGACCCCACACACAACTCAGAACCGGCGCGATATTTAAAGAAATTTCCATCACACGATTTCACTTGGAAAATAATTTTCAATGCTCGAGGATACATCAAGCGTAAAGTACTTGAAGGGCTCTTCATCAAACAAAGGAATCCTACACTCAACAAACAATTGAATTGTTTCATTGCGAAATTATTCCCCACAGGAATAACCTGTGCATGCTGCAACAAATTTAAATTACCCTGAAGATGACTTTACGTCGAAAACGTTTGGCCCAAGTTTTAGCATAATTTTAGCCTTTTATCATATATATATATTCTCGAATAATGTTACGATTAGGAGTTGCTGCTAATGGCAACAATTATATTGCGCTCTCAGAGCCTTGTTCTGAAGATCTTAGAAAACAATCAATCATCTCTTACCATCACAAATTTCTTGCTTGATTGTTGCCACTTCACTCTCTAGTACTGCAAAGCTCTCTGCCTGGAAAGTATGATCAGGATCGGTGGCGATTGCAACTAATTCTCCATAGTCCACAGCTTTGCCGATACCCATACCGAATACTCTCACTCCAGCATTCTTTAGTCCCTCTGACGCGATATAAAGTTCTTCATATGGACCTTTGTCAGTAGTTTGCTGGCCATCTGTGATTACAAATGCCGCCTAAAAGAAATTCTATGTAATTAGCTCTTTCAGCTCAATGGCTCACCAGATATATTCAAGTGATCTATTTCAGCTTTGGCACATATTTATGCCACTGTCGCTGTCCATATCATCACAAATGTAAGAAATAAAATATAAATAACATCCTCAAAACCTGTAGTTACTTGACTTTGTGGTTGGGGTTTGGGTGTGGGCTTTGGTTCTGGGTCTTACATGTGGGCTGGGCTATTCAGTTTCTAATCACAGGTTTGGTGCAAAAACAATTTCCTGAAAGTGACTGGCAGAATCGCGATTTTTTATCCTCTTTATCCGCTTAGGTGAGGGGGGGGGGGGGCGGTCAAACTGACACCACCCTCGATTTTTTAATCTTTTTTGCAGTATTTTTGATATTTCACAAAAAGCTTTCTACTAGTTGTTACGTATTAGTTAACACATATTTTGACGTTTATTTTAAATCGCTACGACTTATGGATTTTTCTAACTTTATTCTTAAAGTTGGTACAAATATCACATTTTTCAAAATATGCAGCATTTTTCACGTTTTCCGCTTATATACAAGCTCTTTGTATTTATCATAAACACAACATCTGGTGAACTTACTGAAGTTGATGTGACTACTAAAAAAACAAGAAAGGTACTGATAAACATGTTTTTTAAAGGTGATGTCACTTATTTGGCTATGCTAACTATCGACGCCAATTAAGATCCACGTGATTACACTCAAGCAAAAGCTCAAAGTCTGCTGAATACATATCCCAAATATGGATGGTGGTCCAAATGACCCCTCCCCCCTCCCAAGCATTCGCCTTACTCTAAAAGACCAAAGCTTTCTTTCAAAGCATAATCTATCAAAGTGATATACTCACGAAAATCCATTGTGACAATAAAATTATCCAATACAGCGTGATAAGGCATCTAAAAAGATGCCCAAAAATTGCTTAAATTGGCCACCAATGCTTGAGATATTACATTTGAACAGACAACTATATGTCGCAGAAATAAAACACAAATCATTAACTGTTAGCCAACAATACTTTGGGCTATCCACGTTGGGTTATGAGATAACTCTGACATCATCCAATCAATGGCTTGAAGGCATGCCTTCAACATTGACGAGTTCTTAAATTATAACCTTAGAATTCTTAGAGAATGGTAGAGGGAAAAACTAGTGAAGCCAGTAAACCTCGGAATTCCTCACACTTTTTCTCGCTGGATTGATTGGATGACGTCACTCAACACTTGAAACTCCTCCCAGTCTCGCTCACTTTCAATGCATCTCAGAAAATGGCAGTTGAAAATCTGAACTTCTTATGGGATTATTGTGGTGATAAATCGCAGTTGTTGGTTTAGATTGTAGTCGCACTTTAATATTACATGTCTATAAAGGCAATAAAACTAAACATGTTTTATATTTGGAAATAACCTGCAAAGGCCATGATTGATAACACAGGAAAACATTGCTGTATACAAATGATAATTTTTATCCCGCCTATAAACCAAACTGATAGCTATTTAAATTCCATGTAATACACCATTTTTTTGATGCAAAATTTCACTAGATCCAGTTCTTCGTGGGGACTAAATGCGATGTTTTGTTGAATTAATGAGCCAAAATGTGACCGAGTAATGCCTTTTAGCCCCCACGAAGGACTGGATCTAGCTAAATTTTGCATTAGAAAAATGGTGTATTGGTTGGGCTGTATATGACTGTATACCTTCAATTTTAAAAAAACTGGCCACATGTTGAAAATATCCTACATAATTTATGTAATACTTAGTAAATAAAGTACTTCTCTCACCTGCCTATCGAGTCATACAGGCCCAGAGGCTGACAAACTGTTCGAAGAGTGAAGATCCAGTCCAAGGCGAAAGCCAAGGGCAAATGAGAAACTCTGAGAACAATTTGGAAGCCAAGGGACTGTTTGACTCAATAGAACAGCAAGATAGAAGTATTTCTGAATTTTATAATTCTATGATAATTATTCGCCAAAATCAAAACAACAACTCGTTCCTGTTTCACTGTTTATGTATGTGCAAAAAACACTCAAGTTTCCAGAGTCGAACAACAAGAGACAGTGTTTATAGTATGTTTTAAAAAAAGTTTATTGCAAAGCTTTTCATGACCAACAGTCAAATATAACAAGAGGCTACAGCTCAATACAAATCAAATTTTCCATCCATAAAATGCCGGTAGGACTGCTGCCGTGTACCTTTGTAAAAGAGAACTTTTGACAAGAAAGAATCGCGCTAAATCAAACTGATAAATTATGTATTGTTAACAAGTTTTAAAATTACCTACAAAAACGTTTGCTAAATTCATTGCACCTGGGGGCTGGGCGCTTACTCAATCAAATACGGTACATATATCATCAACAATTATAAATATTATCAACAAGGCCACACGCAGATGACCATGCACTCACATCCTCCCCCACACGCAGATGACCATGCACCCACATCCTCCCTCACACGCAGATGACCATGCACTCACATCCTCCCCCACACGCAGATGACCATGCGTTCACATCCTCCCTCACACGCAGATGACCATGCACTCAAATCCTCCCCTACACCCAGATGACCATGCACTCATATCCTCTCCCACACGCAGATGACCATGCGCTCACATCCTCCCTCACACGCAAATGACCATGCACGAACTGATCGTTTTTGTATCACGCAGGAATGGAGATCTGGGGCGCTATCAGAAAGGTGCAAGGGTGCTATAAGGTCTTGCAGGACACGCGAGACGCGTTGAAAGACATCAGAAAGGCTAACGCAGATTTGGCAGTACTCTTTAAGGATGCTCAAGATTATCACAAAAACATAACTACTGTGGTAAAGTCTTTGTATTTAGCACATATTTTTATTTATTGTTTTGAAAATTTTAATGGCAGTATATAAAGACACAAGGTGAAAGGGATAAAAGAGAAAACTAAAGTAAATTAATGAACATTTGCGGCCAAATGAAAAGCATAAATGAGACACGTAGTCTCATACTAAGGTATCCGCGGAATGATTAGGAAGCAGTTCTGGTTCAATAATTTAAAAAATGAGTAAATATCAAAACTCAGCCAAGGCAGTGAACAACTGAATTCGAAATAATTTACTTAACTTACTTGTTGTACAGGCGCCTGGTTCAGTCGACAGCAACGAAGCAACTTGGGATCAGCAGCCTCAGAATGAAGCGACTTGGCGAACTAGTGCCAGATGCTGACGATCTAAATTTTATTTCCTAAAGATGCCCTTGAACAACTTCGGAAGCAAATTTTTACAGGAACTATATGCGACTGATTATGCAAGTTTAAAACACGTGTCGCTTTGAAGCTCTAACCGCCATCTAGTTCGAAATTTCCAAAAGGCACATCGGCCCAGTCTTACGGGGTTACGTAAAAATGCTGGGGAACAGCCAAACTCACTGATTTATGCCTATTTCAACTAGGACTATATCCAGTAATGCAATGTAATGTAATATAATGTGATTTCATGTCATGTCATGTCATGTCATGTCATGTCATGTCATGTCATGTCATGTCATGTCAAGTCATGTCATGTCATGTCATGTCATGTCATGTCATGTCATGTCATGTCATGTCATGTCATGTCATGTCATGTCATG
>JANVCJ010075545.1:0-11909 GCA_026413505.1 Epizoanthus ramosus
CCAGTTAATGAATCTCCAATTAGTGAAGTCCTTGTTATTGGATAATCTCCAGTTAATGAATCTCCAATTAGTGAAGTTATTGTTGGATCATTTTGAGCCTGTGAATGCACCAACAGTGACGCCAGAAAGGGTACATATATATATACAGAGGATTTTATATTGCAGTTAATTATAGCTGTACAGGGGATACATCCTTGTCATGGGGCAGACAAGGATTGATCCCCTACACAGCTATCTACTGTTTCTAATCCATCTCCATTTCTTCAAAGAAATACACAGCTGTAGATCTGATGTTACAAATTATAATTCAGTTTCTACAATATATCCTTGAGCACCTCCATCGGAACCAAAATCTAACTGTTGCTCAGATGTTCAAATATAATATTATAAATGTCGAACAAAGGCCACACAACATTTGGAAAAATACTTACTGAGGTGTTGGCCTACCCGAAATTGTGGGCTATCAATTCTTTGAATTATTCTGACTGACTCTTCATCATTTATCCATTATTTTGCACCCTGAACTCATGTTGATCTTGTTGTTTTGCAGTTCTACTCCATCCTTGATATGTCTGAAGGTCTTGTCTTCTTACATGTTGATGCCCCTGGAGGTACAATTATACGTAAATTTGTTGAAAGATGACTGTAGCTCTAAAGGTGCTGTTGCATTTGCATGTAATTCATACCAGTCACTGATTTTCGCTTTAATTTACAGTTTGTAAATATGAAGTGAATAACATTTCAGGAATTATGGGTTTGGGAATGCAAGTCAGTGTTTCTAAACTCCTATTTTCACTGTTCCCAAGAGTGTTTGAAAGTATCTACCTTGTATACATGTAATACTGTTACAGGATATTTAAGGAGATGCAAACAGGGTTTGAAAGGCACAATTTAAATCATCTCATTTCTTGGAAGTGTATGAACATGTATGTATGACAACGTGAACATGGTATTGGTTTAACAAGAACACCTATTATTCATGAAAGTACAGTGTACTTAAATACATGTATATGAAGATGGGTAAAATCCAACGTTTTCTTGCAGATACTGGCCATGGTATCTTGTACACTTCAGATGGAGATGGTAAAATCTACAGTGAATCTTTAAAACGACATTTGGTGAGCAAGAAGTATTTATTTCTCTTGAGCTAGTAGTGAGTCCAGTCAGGCAATGGTCAGTATAGTATATGCAGGTTTGAGGATTGTTGAGGGTTAGTGCATTTGGGGGCTATATAATAATCTGTTATTTGGGCCAACACTAAATTCACTCCACTACAGATTATTGAGCACTATACACGTAATCTGCTTCAATCGCCTTCTAAATCAGGCCATCCGATCAAATTGTGTACTGGAAGACACAGGTTTATCTTAGAGTCACTCATATTATTTATTTTCTTAGATATTAAAGCAAAGTTTTTATTAATACTTGATTTTGTTGGATTTGGGAGATATTATGTGCTCATAATGCACTACATGTATATATGCTACCACTTTAAAGGGAAACAAGCCACTGCCAGGGTTTAAAATAATGTTACAAAATAAAACTTTGTTAATTAATGTCCAGTATCTTGATTTAAGTCTTAGTCACTTGCTGCTACTTGCTTTTTTCCACACAAGAAAACTTTGAAAGTACAGAACAGAACTGCTGTTCTCTGCCATCTTTGTTTGTGACATTGCATGAGGCAAAACGCTGGTGTAAGTGATTGCAAACAGCTTGGTGCAACTTTGTCAAGTTAAAAAAAATTACTTCAGTTGGACCCAGGAGGCATCTGATTTTATCATCTGTTTCACTGGTTGCATTTAACATTTCACAAAATTCTAACATTACCGCATGTGATGTCACAAACCAAGCTGGCAGAAAACA
Source organism: Epizoanthus ramosus (assembly GCA_026413505.1). Taxonomy (NCBI): domain Eukaryota; kingdom Metazoa; phylum Cnidaria; class Anthozoa; order Zoantharia; family Epizoanthidae; genus Epizoanthus; species Epizoanthus ramosus. Next base: position 1,864 of record JANVCJ010075545.1, read on the forward strand.
GCAGTTAACTGTGACAACTAGAACTACAGCAGGCTTGTACCCAGGATTTTTTCTGGGGGAGTGCGACCCCGCAAAATTTTGAAAATAAGGTGGCCAAAACGCATTTCCTGCATTTTAGAAAGAAAACCTGAAAGTATGATTTGAAGTATGAGGCACGTTTTGGTGAAAAGTAAACAAAAAATTGTCTGAGGTAGACCATTTCGGACCTTTGGGGGGTGCATACGCACCCATCGCACCCCCGCCCCTCCCCCTGGGTACGGGCCTGTGCAGTATTCATCTTCAAATGTTTTGTATGTGCCTGAACAAAAAAGCAAGTCGTAGTCAATGACTACAAGTATTGAACATATTGATTAACAAAATTTTATTTTGCAAAACATTTTTAAACCCTCGAAGGGTTAGATTTTTCTTTGTGCATGTATTCACCAAATTACTTGGCATACATATGCCACGAGTTTCCATTGCTACACAATTGCTACCAATCCGAAATCTTGACTTTGCAATAAGTTCTCTAAACTGTCTTCGCCGTTAACTTCCCTCATGAACAGTATACCAACAGTGGAGTTACAGACTTTTATAAAGTAGTGTCCATGAGGGGAACATATATCACCAACACACTTAATGAAGGTAAGCAGACACAATGAACATAATTTATTTTGAACATTATTTATTTACTGTGAAAAAATGTGGCAATATGACATTTGGTAACTATATACCTTGGATTGAATGATAGGAAAATGACAGAAATGATGTGAAAGTGATATGGTATGATGTCTAATTAAATGGTTTCAATTGGCAATCTTGTTAGAATGATAATAAAAATAATAATAATAGGTATTTATATAGTGCCTATACCTATCGGCTCTAGACAAAAAACACACATTGATCATGAAAATTTTAAAATTAATTAAACTAACTTAGTATTAATTCAGGTTTATAAAAGCAATTTTAAATAAGTGAGTTTTCAGCTTGGATTTGACTGTAGGTAAATTGTCCAGGGATCTGATTTGAACAGGTAAATTGTTCCAGAGCTCTGGTGCGGCAACAGCAAAAGCTCTAGAGCCATAGAACTTTAGATTGAAGTTCATCCATTTTAGGAACAGAGAAGATGAAGAGTGTAGGTATCGAACTGGAGAGTAGCGAGAGATCAGTTCTTTCATGTAAATTGGAGATTGTTCGTGCAAAACCTTGAAAGAATGATGTACTGTAAGGATGTTACAGAAAATGACATTGGAATTAGGAATGATATTGGAATGATTCATGAATGAGATGGAAATAATGTGGGGGACTGATATTGGAATGATATGAAAATGTGGGATGATGTGAAAATGATGAGGAGTTGCTGTGGGAATGATATGGGAATGGCACATGTGCGAATGATATGGGGAAGATATTGGGTGGTACATGTACATTATTTTGCAAATGATATGGGAATGATGTGGGAATGATATGGGGTGGTACATGTGCAAATGATGTGGGAATGATATGGGAATTCTGTGAGAATGAGATATAGGAATGGTGTGGGGATGGTTAAGGAATGGTGTGGGGATGATATGAGAATGGTGTGGGGATGATATGGGAATGGTGTGGGGATGATATGGGAATGGTGTGGGGATGATATGAGAATGGTGTGGGGATGATATGGGAATGATAGTGGAATGGTGTGGTATGATATGGGAGTGGTGTGGGGATGATATGTGAATGGTGTATTGATGATATGGGAATGATAGTGGAATGGTGTGGTATGTACATGTATGATATGGGAGTGATGTGGGGATGATATGGGAATGATGTGGGGATGATATGGGAATGGTGTATTGATGATATGGGAATGATAGTGGAATGGTGTGGTATGATATGGGAGTGATGTGGGGATGATATGGGAATGGTGTATTGATGATAAGGGAATGATAGTGGAATGGTGTGGTACATGTATGATATGGGAGTGATGTTTGAATGATATGGGAATGGTGTAGGAATGATATTCATGAATGGTGTGGGTATGTTATGGGAGTGATGTGAAATGATATGGGAATGATGTGGTATATTATATATAAACTTTAATGTACCAAAATATTTATGAGAATTTAAGGTGCCATACATGTATATCTGGTGGGTGTAAAATACGTGCAAACAGCTGTATATATGTATAATTATGTAGGAATGACATGGGAATGATACATATACAGTATATGGCAATCCAGTGATGTCACTCAGAATGACGCCATTTGTTACATTGACTTCTGCCATTAGATAACACGGTGACGTCATGCATCTCTTGGGACCGTGGAGGGGAGTGGCACAAGATGCTATTAACAGATAAACAGTGTACACAGGAGGGGGTAAGGAAACTTGTGAATGAATCTCAGCTACCTAAAACTATATTATAATACAAATTGTTATTCACTAAATTACCAGGATTTGTCTGTGAAATAAAATTTTTATTTTTCACATGTGACGAAATATCGTATTTCAACACATGTGAAGAATAACAATTTTCCCTGTAGCACTCTCTACTTAACTAAAAGCTGCAGCCACCTTGCAACCCTAGTGCGGCAGTAGACATCTAACTTCCGATCATCTCTGAATATTTTCCGAACATTTTCTGAAGATATCTGAAGATTTCCGAAAGATTTTGGAATTTTTTGAAAAATTTCCAAATATGTTAAAAATACTTTTCGAGCATTTTCGACCGTTTCCGAAAATATTCCAAAAATTATCGAAGATTTCCGAAGATTTTCGAAGATTTTCTGACGATGTCCTATATTTATGGCTTTATAGTGAATAATAAACAGAATATTACATAGAACTAACAATTAACTAAGTCTGAACCTAGTGGAACATCATGATGTAACAACAACCTATGGAAGTTGGTCAATGTTCAAGTATTGAAGGTGAATAAACTAGTTACATGTAATTGAAAACACTCAAGATACATGTACTGACTATTAAAACTGTTCTACAACTGAAACCTGTTTTGGTGCAGATGCAGCTGTCATGAGCTGGTTACAAAGTTGTTGTGTCATAAAAAGCTAGTAACTCATTTCAGACTAGCTCAAAAGTAAAGCACATCTAAAATAGTATGTCTTTCAAGAAACAAAACAATTAAAATGTACCTCAACAATCCCGCCAATAAACTGTATATTTTGAGTTAGTGAATTAAACAATCCATACAATATTTTGTTTAAATAATAATGACTGGCCATGATCTTGACTTGAGTTCAAATCTTCAGTTTTCTGATTCCAGCTATTCAAAGTTATTCCATGAGATCTTTCCATTGACAAAACCCTCATAAGTCATTGATGTCATCATGTAGTGCTCCCATCATTTTGTACGAAATTATGTACACACTGGTCAGTGGCAGTGTCTATTGGTCTACATGGTCTACGCTTGTGTTAAAGGGCTATGTCACGACTATCTAAGGCATTTTTGCAATGTACGAAATTCTCCCCAACCGCAGGAAATCTAAAAATAACAGGTTACCGTGGTAGGAAAACACAAGAGAAATGATGATTTAAGTCGTAATGGAACGTGGATGGTTAAAATTGGGGAAGATTAAAACGGATTACAAACTCTCAAATTAATTTCATCTAGGCTAGACATTAAATAAGTTGAACCCATTCACTGTCAAAATAGTGTTTGTTGTATTTAGACACTTTCGGGTTTCATTTTATCATTTCTTGTTATCCTGTTGAGCTTACAACTTGTGTTTCATGACTGTGAAGGCTTTGTTCCTCAGGGCATGACGTGAGAGCATGTGTATTAATTACCATGACATAGCCCCTTTAAACAAGTTTGCGTAGTTTCACTTCCTGTGAACACTGTTTCCTCAATTATCAATTTGTTCGGCACAAAGCTGTTTAATTTTTTTGGTTAATCAACCACTGTCTCACACTGTAGTAGAATTTGACAAGCTTTAGAAGATGTTTAACTTCATGAAAGGCTTCTCTCTGAATGAACATCAACTGGAAATTCTGAGTCGTGTTCTTGTGCACTAACATAATTATGTATCCTTTAAACTTCAACACTAGACCATTGAATATCAGGTTTGTGGCTGTGCGTGAATTCTGTTATTATTGAGTTGAACAATAAAAGATTGACAAACTACATATTAAATTATTTTGTGTTCAATAACATTTGTTTTGTTGCAGGAGAAAGCTGGCTGTTTTCTGCTGTTCCACAATCAGTTCAGTAAGAGTAAGGGTGTTGATGTACCAATGCCTCCCCTGAGTGAACCCAATGCGGCCGGCATTATCTTGCTGCATGGACATGCAGGAACAGCTATCAAGTTAAAACACTCGTATGTGTGGCTGAGTATAGATGGTGGCTACAACTGGACTAAGGTCAGTACACTGCCCAATTATTTTAATAATAATTTAATATATATATATATTTATTTATATAGCGCTATTTCCAAAATATTCCCAATAGTACTTTACAATTCTAACGAGTAGCCTTGCAACAGGGGCTTTAGTCTTTACAATCACAATCAATTTCTAATTCCTAAAAACAAAAGTTACTAAACGAAACCTAAACCCTGAAATCCTAAAACGTTTAAGACCTATATTTAATACATAATATTGAAACTGAATATATGATATAATATAACAGGTCAGGTAGTAGTTATTGTATGCCTGTATCAAGTGAAACAAAACCGTTGTGTACACATAATTCCTTAGTAAGATAAACTGTATTGTTATTTCTACTAATAGTGTTCCTCCAGAGGAAGTACAGTCCTTTTCATATTTAAGTATTTTGTTAAACAAGAGTCTTTTCTTGGAACAATCAAGTACAGTATGTATGTTCCAAGATAAAGAGAAGTTAGGCAATTTAAGGCACATTCAATCGTGCTTACATGTACCCTTGAGCTTTCAGATATCTTTTGTCAAGAATTTTATTTTACCTGTTTATAACTATGTATGGTGACATTGCTTGGGGAGATTGAGGTTCAACACCGTGTTTTTAAAATGTCCGTGCTTTAAACTGTTGTACAGCAAAATGGCAAGGCTGGTACTGGATTTGCTCCCATATGCATCGGCAAGTGACACACAAACAAGGCTCTCAAAAGAGAGGAACACCAAGCTGTATTTAGTAATACATAATATACGTTATGATATATTGATGATGATGATAATGATCGATAATAATTGTTATAAGTGGTTCCTGTTCCGCACAAGCAAAGATTACCGTGTATATAACACAAGAACTGCTACACATTATAGGACACATTTCTGTCACACAAACATAAGAGTGCATACAATTCTATTTCAAGGCCAAAATTATGGAATTCACTTCCATCTAAAGACAAAGAATAGCTTTAAAAGCAAACTGTTTCAATATCTAATTAACAACCAATAACTCAATGTTAATACATCCTGGAGGTAATAACGTTTAAAACAGTATTCTTTGCAAGTTTGTCTAGTTTGTCTTGCCGAAGGCAAGTGTGTCACTGAAGTTCTCGCCATGTTTTGGCGTCTTTTGAACATCTATTAGTTAACTGAGACGCACGGAAAATGGAGTCTATTTGTTTTATACAATAATCGAAACAGATTTTCGAGGTTTTACTCCATTGTAATTCAACTAAAACTAAAATAGAGAAGCCGAATGGCGTGAGGCGTGTCGTCATTTTGGTGTCTGTTCAAAAATAGATCACAGTTTTAGACCAATCACAGCGCGCGTTATATCTGGTTTATTGTATAAAAGTGTTTATAACAGAGAACAAGGCATGCGTAAGCTTTTCTTGTTTGTTCTCATATATAAACTTGGAAGTAGTGGCATGCATTAGTCAGTACAAGAGATATTTCACAAAATGCTTTAGAATAACTCTTGACTAATGGTGCTTTCTCTTAATCGGGTCCAGGCGGCCCAAGTGAACCGGTTTTAGTTACTGTTGATGAAAGGCAAAGGCACATTCGAGCATTTTTCCTGCCAAAAATCGCAAACTTTGCACAACTCGGCCATCTGGAACGGTTGAACTGTCTAAGTCTAATCTATGAGCAGGGCCAGTCTGACCAGAACCAGTTCCGATTGTTGACACATTCTATGTGCAAACTCGTCACTTTAATAGGCCGGCTGGACCTGACAAATAGTAGGCGGTCTGTGTATCTACCAAGGATGCACAGAGCACCATTCAACAGCTCGGGTGCCACGATATAATACATCTATGTCTTCTTGTTACACTGTTGATGTTGTTGTAAGGGAACTCAAAACCTTTCAAGGTACAAATAAAGCTGCAAACCCCAGATTAATTTAATAAAAAATAATTGTTTTTTAAAAATAATTTAATTGCTTTTTTTGCTTTACGTTCGTAACGTTTGTCTAAATGCTCACTTATTTTATGTTGAAAAAAACTTGAAATAAATTACGACAGTTCCCTTCTACGAAGATTGGTTTTGTTTGTTCTTATATCTTGTTCCATGCAATATCCTGAATGACCGAGGTCACCCGGCATGCTTACTACATTTCCACCATTTGGATCCGATGGTGGTCGCCATCTTGAATGATGACGTCAATGCATGCAATATGACGTCACCGCCATACAATATAACAGAACTCTACAATGATTGTGTTTCTTTTCAACTGCATTGAATTCTCACTAATTGTTGTGTTACACGTGCAACAAAGAAAATATTATGCACTGACGTCATTTTTCAAGATGGCGATACCCAGCATTCAAACAGCACAGAACTGGAAAACGTGCAAGCACTTGTTTACAGATATTGAACAAGATACGGGAATATTCTATTAATTTCCATAGAAAGGTGGTCGAATAATTTAATCCAAGTTAATATTCAGGTTTCGTATGCTGTATTAATCCTTTGATTCTGATTGGTCTATCTATACCACGTGATCATGATGTACCTCGTAAAAATGGCTGAAACCACGAGATAAAAAGTACCCCGCACTGACAAGCCGTGCATTACACCTTTAATCACATGAAAATAGTTGTAAGAATCAAACGGGGAAACGAGTTTATTTATTTCCTCGCCAAATTTAGTTTCTTTCACTAGACCTTTTCACCAGAGTTCAACACCTGACAACATTTTATGAACGAAATTCGTTTTTCCTGGTTCAGTTAGAGTCGTGTTTATGTCTGGTTATTTTCTTGTAGTAATTTCACAGCAAACTTAAAGTAAATATGTTGAAGCACTCTTGTGTTTTATCGGCGAATACATGAACTTAACTGGCTCAATCCATAATTTATTCGAAATGTCTTCATACCGCACGCACCAGGCTATATTTGAAATTCCTCGTTCATTATACATTGAAGTCCTTCATGTATTCGCTGACAAAGCATGCGAGAAAGTGCTTTAACCCCTAATTAACGAGGGCCGTTATTTTATGAGTTAATGAGTCAATGAATCACGAGTCAATAATTCATGAGTTGGTCAGTTGTCTTGGCCCACCTAGCTGTGAAAATGTGAGTTTTAGGGTTAGGGTTAGGATTAGGGTTAGGAGTCAGTGACTTATTGACTCATAGACTCATGGCTCATAACTCATTGACTCACAAATATAGTGATCTCCTAATTAACACGGTTATATTTGGCAAAACGGAACAAATAAGAAAAAAACTTGAAGTACGGCTTCACGCTCTATAAATTGCGCGACAATCCTTGGCTAAAATGTATTTTTAATATTTAAAAAATGTCTAATCGACATGGGCGCATTGAGTGATGCTGTGTTGGCTAACCTGTTGGTTATAAGACTACACGGGCAGATTGAGTGGCGTTGTGTCGGCTAACCTGTTGGTTATAAGACTACACGGGCAGATTGAGTGATGTTGTGTTGGCTAACCTGTTGGTTATAAGACTACACGGGCAGATTGAGTGATGCTGTGTCGGCTAACCTGTTGGTTATAAGAATACACGGGCAGATTGAGTGATGTTGTGTCGGCTAACCTGTTGGTTATAAGACTACACGGGCAGATTGAGTGATGCTGTGTCGGCTAACCTGTTGGTTATAAGACTACACGGGGAGATTGAGTGGCGTTGAGGTGGCTGACCTGTCAAACGTGTTATAGTCACGATGATCAAAGCTTCCGGTCGACGTGAATTCGCCATCTGATATCAATGGTTGAGCCGATGGGAGCGATTTACTGCGGTCAATGGTTCTTCTCCTTTTCACTTTTGTACGCCGTCTCCCTCGACGGCTTCTGATTTCCTCTAGCACAGCGGGGTCTGGTTCGGGGGGCAGATTGGCATTATTAAAGGCGTAGTTCATTTGCACAGGGCCACGTGTCCAGGGTGCACGCGCCAACACGTGACTTACAGTTATGAGTCGGTGCCACAGAAGTGTTATAAATTGGACAATGACCAGGAAGCCGTAGATTATCAGGAAACCCAGGCCAAGTACATTGGTGCCAAGGAAGCTCAGCTCCGTTCGTTTCAGTAACGTCACGATTAAGATAATCCAGATTGCGTTGGTGACGGCAAACACCATGAGGGCCAGGTCACGCAGCTCTGAATAATAACAGTAATAATATTAATAATAGTAACAATAACAACACCACTACTAGTACTACTACTACTATTTGTAATCGGATATTTTAATGTCTTTTTATTGTTAATGTTGTAATAGCTTTAGCAATTTCTGTAAAGAACATGCCAATAAAGCTTATATTCTACCTTTACTGCTTCTAGTACTACTACTACTGCTACTGCTGCTACTACTACTACTATACTACTACTACTGCTACTGCTGCTACTACTACTACTACTGCTACTACTACTGCTACTACTACTACTACTGCTGCTACTACTGCTGCTACTACTGCTGCTACTACTACAACTGCTGCTACTACTACTGCTACTACTGCTACTACTACTGCTACTACTACTGCTACTACTACTACTGCTGCTACTACTACTACTACTGCTACTACTACTGCTACTACTACTACTGCTGCTACTAGTACTGCTACTGCTGCTACTACTACTACTATACTACTACTACTGCTACTACTACTACTGCTACTGCTACTACTAATACTACTACTACTATACTACTACTGCTGCTACTACTACTGCTGCTGCTACTACTACTACAACTATTACAACTATTATTACTACTACTACTGTTACTACTACTACTACTGCTACTACTACAACTACTACTGTCACTACTACTACTACTACTACAACTACTACAACTACTACAACTACTACTACTACTGTTACTACTACTTTATCTTCCTTAATCAATTTAATTGCCATATTAGTATTATTACTACTGATAGTTACCTGCAAGTTTTTCCTTGAGCTCTGTCACTCCACCAAACACTTGCGACTCTGGCAGAAGACAAGCATCTCTTAAGCCCTCCCAGAAAAAGGATTCCTTTCCCTCATCATAGTTATCGACCTTCAGGTTATGTAGTGTGACGTCCTTGAGAGACTCACGGGCCCGTCGGATGCGGCGTTGGGCTGCAGGGGAGATGTTTAGGAATAACAGGTTTCTCATGTCAACACATTTACCTATTACGAATGCTACAACTAGACTACCTTGTGTCTTCTGTATTGCTGTGTTAAGAAATAGGATGTGATAGAAATAGACGATGAGAAAGAAATGAATAAGCTGAAGAAAGTAAGATACACGGGCATACAAAACTAAATTAAATTTCAAAGAGAACTGAATAGAAACTAAATAGAACACAAACTGAATAATTATGGAGGAACGAAAATACCAAATAAGAAAATTCAGAGTTGCTTGGCTTTTTAGAAAAGAATTTTGAAACAATTCCTATTCCATAGTCATGCAGTATTTGGGTTGTCAAGTTTTGATGATCTTGATATTAACGCCCAAGCTTTGGAACCAGCTGCCAATGATCTCAATGTTCTTAAACGTACGTATTACTATTATTAGTATCATTATTATTATTAGTAGTAGTAATAGCAGTAGTAGCAGCAGCAGCAGTAGTAGTAGTAGTAGTAGTAGTAGCAGTAGTAGAAGTAGTAGCAGTAGTAGTAGTAGTAGTAGTAGTAGCAGTAGTAGCAGTAGTAGTAGTAGTAGTAGTAGTAGTAGCAGTAGTAGTAGTAGTAGTAGTAGTAGTAGT
>JANVCJ010075556.1:0-11909 GCA_026413505.1 Epizoanthus ramosus
TCTGTCTCTCTGTCTCTGTCTCTGTCTCTCTCTTTCCTGCATCATACGACTTGCATCTCCTTTTACGCCCGCGTCATTATATTTAATGATAAATGCACCAATATATAACCATTGCAATGAATACCAATTTACAGTGACTTACGTCTTTTTCTCGTAGATATTGAATCAAAAGCGCATACATGCAGGATAGACATGTAGATATCGTCGCCACATATCTTCCCCGAAACAACCCTTCCGCCTTCCTCGTTCACTTTTGTTTTGGTTATCGTTGTTTGAGATATCGTTACAAACAAGACAAGAATCACCACCAGGGGGAGGACACGCGATGCTTTTGGAATCATCTGAAATAAACGAGAGACAATGTTAAAGACATTTTGTTAATCTGTGCAATAATCACTTATTTTTCTATGACAATATTCTAAACAACTGAATGGCAATACAAGTTGTATATGTAACTTCGCGAGAAAACAGTGCAATTTCGCGAGAAAACTGTGCAATTACTAATTGCATGATTGTAAAGATATTTTTTTTACCACTTGTTGTCCAATTTAAATGTAATTGAAGGGAAATAGAGATCGCCCGGGTAATCCTTATTTTCGCGCCATAATCTGGGCTCAAGCGAGCGCGCCATTTAGCTCCTCTTCCATTGGCCAATTTAGTATTCTATTGTTTAGTTAACCAATGGGGTTTCATTCAGAAATTTGCATAATGTTTTAGGTTTTTTCAAAGCAACTGGAAAACAAGTGCGTCCATGGTTGACGATACCGCAGACGTTGGGTACAGTACATCAGAGACTTTCAAAAGTCGTCATTTGAGTAGATTTAGTTCCTGGGATTTTCAATGATAATATTTAGTTATATAAATAGAAAATCTTGAGTTTTGTAATTGGATGATGTAAGGGGCAGGAAGCAGTAATGACTCTAACAATCTTCGTTTTCCAGCAAATTGTTGATTCAGATATACTGTCATAACTACTTACTATAACTACTTACTAATTCCAGAGTGATTACTTATTTTATTAAATAAACACTTCAAATTGAAAGTAAAAGTGTCAAAAAGCACCTAAATGATTTTAGTTGATTTCAAATCCCTACGCAGAAAACACAGCTATAATAACAACAAAATAAGAACATTTTGAGCCTCAAATTGTCGAAAAATAAGAATATTGAGCCTGAGTGAAATTTTACTGGTTCTTAAAAAAAGTATAGAACTTTAGCGCACACCTTCATTTTTATTTATATTTTTTATTGAAATAAATAAAAACAAGCGCGCAATATTTTCCGGCGTTTTTAAGTGAAAGTTTTAAGAGCCGCATATTTGGTTTGTCATTCCTCTTCAATTTAGTTAATCCAAACATTTCGTGCATTCTGCTTGAAACTATGCGGTTAGACATAAAAAGTTCAGACAGTCGCCGTTATCTGTCAGCTATATATGGACATTAGAACACTGCAATGATTCAAATAAGAACACCACTTCCATTACCCACGCTGTCTCCACTAAGCGCTCCGGATTCAGCTTGTCTTTTTTTTATTTATGAAAATGAAACACTCTGTCTCCAGGAACCATCCCCCCCCCCTCCTATCTCCAACATTCGCGCAAACATTAACGCGTTAACGTTTGAAAAATTCCACATCTCTATATTTTATACGTTGATACCTTATGCCGCTAGATATAGTCAAGTTAAATATAAACTAAATCTGTTTCACTATAAAAGCTAACAAGACATACATTACAAAACCAGAAAAACCACGAAATAAATGATAACGAGAAAGAAGTTATGTAGCGAAGTTGAATGGGTGATATCATTTCTCAAACTTACCACTGCTGTGTGTCACGAGAATCTATACTTGCTCAGAAGCTAAAGCGGATATGTTTCTGTGCTCTACTCTTCTGCTTTTATACATATGTTGATGCACTGATCAGAATATATAAGGATAAAATATTTGTCTCCTTGATTCAGATATTTCCAGCTTCACTCATAATTGACGTACTTTTGTATTGCGGTTAAATAACTGGACGCCGTGTTAACAGCCTTGTGTAACTGCTGACGTATTTTGCTTCGAACGTTTTATCCAACTATGAATAAATAGAATGCGAGTGATTATCTAACAGTTAGAAGAGAGGCTGTGGTTTGCGTTGAAATTCATTCTCTTTTTGGCACAAAGTATTAATTTTGGAATTGAACAGTGCAAAATTAAGGATGCTTCAAAACTGATAGCCGCGTGTTGTTTGGTTGCGCATCAACTTGTTGTTGAAGCTTGGCTTTTCCTTTCCCGGATATAGATTAAGAACAGACAGTCAAAGACAATTGCGGAAATGGCTGAAACAAAACATAAACAATACATTACGTCTGGGGTTTGTTTTGCCACCGTTGACAAGATCTAAGTCCTAACAACAAAAACAACTTGGTAAATATAGCGTTCTAGAACACTGGTCACGAATTAAACTGTATTTGCTGTATTAAATTTGTTGCCGTTGACAATAATAATTAGGTTCTAACAGCAAAAACAACTTCAGTAGTAAAACTTAGGGTTTTTCAAGAAAAAAACTTGTCACGACTTTGAAGATTGAGGATGAAAATTAATCGGCCTGAGATTAGTTTTTTTCTGCCGTTGATGATACAATTCGTAATTATAGGATCTAACAACGAAAACTACTTCATAATAACAGTAATAAAAGTGCAGATTTAACACCAGTACGTACGGTTGGATGTAAAGATATCAAACTTAGTTGCAGTGGCCATTAAAACAAGAAATGAAGAATACATTTAATACGATTTTCATAACAAAGCTGTTTTTGTGCTTTTTCTCCTTGATCTTTATCGTTTCATTTCTTTCACAACACACAACTTTATTAATTGTTTCAAAATCTTTGTTTCCCATCAAATCTAACTGGGTGAGTATATCGCGGTGAGTGCATAAGTGTACAATGGAAGGTTTGGTCAACTCAGTGGTCTGCTACAGTGCCCAGTGACGTTTAGACAATTAGATTATCTAAGAATATTTGCAGACAAAAATTCCCTTAATTATAATGCTTCCATATTTCGCTTCCCTTTTATCATTCCGGAAGTATATATATATATATACATACCGTATATATAACTTTAAAAGTCAACTGGCGAACTTTTTCAAACAATATTTATCAGGCGGTTTATTTTCGAAAGTTCAAGATACGATCGATGATCGAGTTCATATTTATAGCTAATCGGTGTAATTAACAAGGATATACATAGCTCAGACCAAAATATTGTTGGTTTCGGGTATATGTGCAACAGCATTCATTTCGGTGAAAAGAATTACTAAACATGTTAGTTTTAAAAAGCCAATATGTGTGATTTTACTCAATTCAAAGTACACATTTGCATATAAAGTAGTCATGCAGGGATTCCTGAGTGTAATTTTATATTAATGGCTTAGCGTGGCCTATATATAAAGCAGGGTCAGTCTTTCATATGCACAGTTCCAGCCTTTGTTTGGTCATGTTTTTGATAATTAACTAAGTTTCGAGGACCTACCGTCAAAGATAGAATAACTACATATTAAATTCAGAATTGCTTATGTAATCTAGAATTCAGCCACTTAGTTGTGCATGAAGTCCCGAATTATAAAAATCCCATGGCCCATGTTTCTGACTCATGTTTTGTTATTTGTTTTTGTATTATATTTTACCGAACCTACCTACCTATGTTTTTCCATATTCTGCATATTCTGTATATATATATACCTCAAGTTTGTTATTTTTTATCTTCATATATTCTAATATACCCCGAGTTAAAATTTTCGTATTTCGCAGGTAAGTTTTTCAAGATTTTCATTTAAAAAACAGATCGATTTCAGCGCTGGGGCGAAAAAATTAAAATTTCCAAGAAAGAACATGGCGAGTTTAGCAATATTTCACAGTAGTTTTACATAGAACATAACATAGTTTTCCTGCGATAGGATTCAACAGCTTTGTTGTACAAACTGCCAAAAATAGGGTAAATTTAGCGAGTATAAATTACAATGGCGACTTATTATCTCAGTGACTAATTTGTTTAACAAACAATCACGAAAATTACGAAAATTAGTAGCCGCCGTAAAACAGTAGCCTGGAGGTAGTGAGTGAGCATTCAGTAAAATCTTCAATGGACCCGGCATGTGGTGTTGGAGTACACGATCAGCTCTACATGTATTCCATTTTAAAAACATTGCCAGTCTGGTCGGAATGGCGCTCAGAACAGCCATATCTTCTTTTTCAATACAGTTCAGTTGATCTGCTATTTCTGTTAGAAGTCTAAAATTACTTACCCTATTAAATAGTTTGAACTACACAATCTTGGCTACAGTACGGAGTTCCGAGACAATTTCCCACACTTCTGAACTATCAATTCACAAAACGTTATATATATCCGAATATAACAACCAGCTTACAGGCGTGGTTTTGTTACTTAGACGACTGTGACGTCAACACATGCTCTTGTGAATCGCTCTCACTTACGGATATTGCCCATTATTGTTGAATCAGATACAAATAACCAAAACTCAGTTCAAGTATCTAAGTATCACTTTTTCAATCTACATGCTGGTTACAAGAGGTTCGGTTATATAATGATGATATAATGATAACATGATTTGGCAGTTTCGTTTTAGAAAAAAAGATATTTTCAGAAATATTACACTTTTTAACTGGCCTATCTGAAACCGGCGAAAACGAGGCCGATATATATATGTGTTATGCAAGCGCCGTTCTATATCCATCAAGCTGGCTTGTCATAGGTTCCAGCTGAAATCGCGGGAAATCTGGAAAAAAATGAACTGTATTTCAAAATTATAAGGATTATCGTAATTGATCGAAACAAGAGACCTCGAATTTGTTCCTAGATTACCCACGGCTTCAGCGTTAGGAACGCCTAGCAGATATTACGAGACATCAGCCTGTCGCGATAACAACTAGAACCGCGCTCGCATTAAATTGGCTTCCGGTTCTCTCTGTTTTTGATACAATACCGAAGATCAATAAACATATAGGTTTTAAAGTAGCGACATTTTGCAACGTTTGTTTTTCAGGAAAAGTGAACACAACACGAAAATTCCATGCTATCTCTATTTCCGCTCCCGTGCCCTAAAACCATTTAGTATTTTTAGTATTTTATAAGTGTACACCCTGAAGCCATTAGTGAGACAATGGGCGGAAATCCCAAAGTTCAGTTTTATTCTTAAAAGTTCTTAAATTGTTACGGCGTTTTGGCAATCGTTCTAATTTTATTTTCCACAGAATACTGTCAATATCCTCCAGGAGTTAAGTAAACTTTTACTCTTGGGTTCATGATCAGACAACGCTGCATTTAAAAAAATGCAAGTGAATTTACAATTACATGCTACCCCAGCCACTGCAATAGAATTCATTGACAATATCTCAAACCGATTAAAAAAATCGCCATGCTAGATATACTAATGACTGCAATAAAGCCTTGCATTAATATAAAAAATGCAAACAACTAACCAATATAGTCCATTGAAATATATAAAAACATTCATTTTATATTTGCAGATACATTTACTAACATTAATTATTCAGGATTACATATATGCACCATGCCACTTCATGGTGGGCCACGCGATCACGTGCAATCACGTACCCAGATCGAGCGATTTATACGAACCACAAAAGTAATTTAAAAGAACTTAATAGAAGTATGACGGCATGCAATCGGCAGTTCGATTCTTGATCATGTTTGTTTTACCGTTGTATGAGAGCCCATATTCAGTAGAAAGCCTTGCTAGTTGATCAGACGATTTCCAGATTCTGACTCATATTTTATTTCCACAGAGCTTTCGACTTTTTTTATATAGCAAAAACTAGTTTTGACTACTACTTCTTGTGTAGAAAATATGTTTACTTATTTCTCAATTTAAGCTAAAGTATATTGTTGTTGCCGTTGTTGTGTTTGTTGTTGTTGTTGTTGTTGTTGTTGTTGTTGTTGTTGTTGCTGTTGCTGTTGCTGAAATAAAGTATGCTGTTGCTGTTGTTGCTGTAACTGTTGCTGTGACTGTTGCTGTTGCTGCTGCTGTTGCTGTTGCTGTTGCTGTTGCTGCTGCTGTTGCTGTTGCTGCTGCTGTTGCTGTTGCAGTTGCAGTTGCTGTTGCTGTTGTTGTTGTTGTTGTTGTTGTTGTTGTTGTTGCTGTTGTTGCTGTTGCTGTTGCTGTTGCTGTTGCTGTTGTTATTGCTGGTCTTGCTGCTGTTGCCGTTGCTGTTGCTGTTGCTGTTGCTGTTGCTGCTGCTGTTGCTGTTGCTGCTGCTGTTGCTGTTGCTGTTGCAGTTGCAGTTGCTGTTGCTGTTGTTGTTGTTGTTGTTGTTGTTGCTGTTGTTGCTGTTGCTGTTGCTGTTGTTATTGCTGGTCTTGCTGCTGTTGCCGTTGCCGTTGCTGTTGCAGTTGCTGTTGCTGTTGTTATTGCTGAGCACTGAGTTGCCTCCGCACGATGCCCCTGGACTTTTACACTTGGCGCCTCGTCTGAGGTTCGTTTAACATGTGTGACATAATGAAACCAGACACTAGACAATGGTCAAAATATAGTTCTGTTTATAAACGCCTTCCCAAATATATTAACATTTCAAAATAAGGTGTTTGTGTATAGCGGAGGTGGTTCAGACCTCCATTACCTCTGGTAACAGCTAGTCATATTGAATTGCATTATCTCCCCTTATGGCTCAATATTTCACACCTCCCATCCAGTCAGTATCACTAGACTTGGACCAGCCATTTGATTTTGCAAGGATTGGAAGAAAAACGTGAAAATAGAAAAAAAGCTCAACATTGTATACATGGAAAAATGCAAAAATATTTTCCCCCTACAATATCAAATCGTCTGTCCCTTATTATGGTGCACAGAGAAGTCTATCTCTTGCCAGCACTTGACTTATTTTTGGTAACTGCTATAATAGATTTCGTTTTATGTGATACAAGTACTGAACAAGATTATCATTTCCAGTTATTCTGACACAGAAACTTATCTCAATAATCCTGCTATAGATATGTAGCAATTTCTACACATTTAATCTTACTATAGACTTACCTTTAATAGTTTAACAAAGTTGCACGTGGGAACTTGAGGAGACAGTTGTTGTTTTCTTTGTGTAAAGATGATGGTCTGCAGTTCATATAGCAAGTAACGGTAGAAAAACCTTATTTATATGTGAGCAGTGTTTCCCAGATTTACGTCAGACCTTTGCATGTGATCGGCGGTTTTTAAATCCTTGCTTTAGGTCACGTCATAAAATGAAATTGGTTATTTCCGCTGGTGGTTTTTTTCCACTTACTCCGTCTGATTCAAGTGCAAATAAGAAGCGCTGATATATATATCAATTTATGGTGTAATATAAGTATTTCTAATGGCTGGTTTTAATGTTGATAACATTGGGCTAAGTTCTCAGACGTTGCATGGCCTTTTTGATAAAAACGTTGAATTGGAGAAGAAATTGTTCTGTCACTCAAATGTCAGTGACAATGACACTGAAGACTTTGGAATCGGTTCAAAATGTGTTTTTAACATTCGATTCTTTTCTGTCTCTCACCCATAAATATTTTGTGGTTTTGGAGATAGTCTAGGTATATTTTAATGTTAATGAAATATGTTGCCGTTGGCTTTTTGAGCGAAGTAAAAAGAAGCTGGCACGCAAATATTGTTTGTATGTTCCACACACGATTGCTTAATATGCCTACATTTTTGCATTAGTGGTTAATTGAATTTTGTAATATAAATAGAAAGCTCGACATACCGCAAAGAAACATATCAAGCCCTAAGCAAATTATATTAATCGCTGGCATATTAATTGAGATGATGTTATTTTGGTCAATATATACTTTCAATACTTACAAATGCTCTGTGTTCGTTCTGTAAAACCGTTTATAGGCTTCGAGTTACATTACAGCTGAAAACCAAACGGATCTTCAGAGTATATTGTGGCAAAGAGGGGTATCGAATGGTCATTGGGAGCATATGCGAGCATGCGAGCAGAGCATTATTTTTTGCGAGCACGAGCAAGCGAGCACTGAATTACGAAAGTTTGCGAATTCGAGCAAGCGAGCACCCTCCAAAATTTTGCGAGCAATTCCAGCAAGGGCGAGCACTCAAACATTTTGAAGAACCATTCTGCACCCCTGCAAAGTTTGAGTTCTTTTTTAGTGGTTTTTTATTAATAAATGTTTTTTATTTATTTTAAATCTTCGCTAATCTATAACAATTACAACAAAGTACACATAGACAAGAGAAAAACATAATGAAACAGAAAAACTGAACTGAAAATGGTGAGGGACATCCACAAAAGCTTTTACCAATTACAGTGGGTAAAAGACAAAACAATAACTAATCAAGTTATAAATTTAATGGGGCAGATGGTTTTCCAAATTCATGGGTCGTCTTTGTATAAATATTGTGAGTGATACTTGCACGATGACCTTATTTAGATATGGGCTTTAAGTTTTGGGTATCTGAGATAGATGCACCAAATATTTAAGCAACATCGATAAGTTACTAGTTCGAGCTATGAAATTTGACTGATATATTACATCCGTGATTCCCACACAGCAATCAATTGTACGATCTTAAGACAAGTCACCTCCCCCAAAATGCAGAAACTTTGCTAAGTCTTGGCAAATTCCTCTCAACTGCTTTGCTCAAAACAGACCTCTGCAATACGGACCATTCATCTCCATCAGAGGCAATGTACGCTCAGGGACCAAATAAACTTTGTCTTTTTATTGCAGACAGTAACTACATTTGCCAATTGTGTACTATCATTTTGGTACTTATAAATCTACAGCACGTAACGTGTCAGGCGGCTGGTAATCGAGTCAGTTTCTACATCCTGCAGACTGTCTAAAGCCTCTAAATGGTATTAAAACGTAACACCATGCACTTTATTTATTTATTTACTTATTTTTATTTATTTATTTTTCTATTTACTATACTTCTCTCTTTTACTTCCTGACTTTTTCTTACGTCATTCTGTTCAAGCTGGATTTTCAACTCTGTAACTAAATCCCTGCGCTGTGATTGGCGGAAAGCTCAGTGTAGGTCTGTATTAAACGTAACCATACAGATCTCCCGGCGCTATACGGACTTGCGGACCATCAACTTAATTGTTTTTTGTTTTCCAAACATTTCAAAAGCAAGAGAAGAACCATATAATACAAATCTCGGTCTGTGTGGGAGAATATTTTCCCTCTGGCTTTCGCACACTGAACCTCGCGTACAGTTAAGACCTCGGGCAAAATATTCTAATGACGGAGTTCAAATGAATTTAAAACTCTTCTACAAATGATTGATTATGTTCGTCGGTCAAATGGAACGCATTTGATGCACCTGAACTCAATGTCTGGTACTTTGCAGAGTACAATAGACAAATGTGACTTTCACCATGCAACGAGAACCTTAATTCGAAGTGAACACTTTAATAGGTTTGATCTCTCTAATATGGACATTTTGTTCCCTACTTTCGATGTCCGTATTTTAAAACAAGTTTCGGCTGCACTTCATATTTTGAATGCCAATGTTTCCTGTATAAATTGTCTGAAGAAACATTGCCGTATACTGACCAGGGCCATTGTCTTCATCGGATATGAATTACTCGATATTTATCTGTTTCCCCAAGGCACAACCATAATGATTGAAACAAGTTCCTGATATTGATAACTAAATCTATAATCATTTAGATAACTCACTCAGTTCAAAAGTAGTTTCTGATTCCTGCAGATCAAAACAATTGTGACAAAATTTATTGATCGCATCATTATATCCATCCTGAGGAGTAAGATTTTCTTAAAATACCATTTATAATATCACTGTAGAAATGTCAGTAAGAACAGTGCAGCAAACAAATATAAAGTTAGCATATAAATATCATAATAAAAAAAAATAGAAAATCGAGAAGAGCTGCTAGTATTCAATTTGTGTTCAATCTAGAATATCAGACGGATTCCAGGTGTATCTCTCATTTATTTTCAGTTCAGAAATAAACGTCAGATGAATCTGAACAATGTTAAGTATGGCCAAGCAAGAACTAGAACCAACTTTACTGACAAACATGGACAGGATCAAGGATTGTATCATTAACCACTTCGAAACCACTCTGCCTCCTTATTAGCAGAGATCAACTGGGCCTTTGACAAAGCCCGCTTTGATATTTTGGACTTCGAGTGTAGAACTAGAAATTTCGGAAATATTACAGCACTGTTCAAAGCCAACTTATAGCTGGGAATCACAATTGCGGTAACTGAAGTGCTCTAAAGACAAGGTCAGAGAGAATTCTAAAAAAATATTTATAAAGCAATTTTTTAAGAAAAATAATATAATTGTAAATTAATATATTGTTCTTCCACGCCAGCTACCGTGTAAGAAGAAAATTTTGCGGTTTTTTGGCCAAATCGCAAAATAAATATCCGGAAAAAATATTTCCGCAAGAATTAATTCCATTAAAACAAAACTAATTTTTCCAATCTTTTTACTCTCCGGTGATCAGTTATGAGTATGAGTGTACCTTTACGGCCATTTAGATTTTATTTTCGCTTTTTAGCTTTTATTTTTGCTTTTCAATTTCATGCGATATGTTTTCTCTTATTATCTCACTTATAATGGCTTTGAATTACACTTTCTAGCTTTTATTTTTGCTTTTCTGAATTTTATGCGGCAATTTTTTCATTTTCACCTTTATATTCGCTTTGAATTATGCATTTTAGCTTTTATTTTCGCCTTCCAGCTTTTAGTGTCGCAAATGAGCTTTTAATTTTGCATTTTCTATCATATTTTCGAATTTTAGCCTTTATTTTTGCTTTTCAATTTTAAGCCGCAAACAGTCACTTCTTTAGTTTATATTTGCGTTAGTTAAAACTATCAAAAATTGCGCCATTCTTTGCGCATATAACTCGGAAGTTCACGTCAACTCATAATGATGTTCAAGTTGTCAGTTCCACATTTTAGCTTTTATTTTCGTATTTTAACACTCCTAAATAAAAAAGGATATAAACACTCCTAAACACAAATAGCTTAACAGTACAAACAGAAATCATCCATAACCGTTAATTTCTGTATAAATAGAATTTGAAATTTGAATTTGTGTGTTTGTCACTTCTCATTAGGTGAAGCCACAAATGCAATATATATATAATAACTTATAGCATAAGTCAGGCAAAAGTACACTACTATATATGCATTCAAGCAGGGCGATGCACAACAATTTTAATTAAAAATTAGTTATATTCGAGGATTGAAATACGTTATATATCAAGCTGCCTTTAGTTATGTTCCAATGAAATTCGAGAACAAAATATATATATTCCGTTAACAAGAATAACAGTATATTATTATATGGTAGTAGTGATTCTCAGGTCCGTAATTAAATTCCCGCATTCTGATTGGCTGAAACTTAGGCCCGAAACTTAACGTACCAACAAAAATAAATACAAATGAGCCATATAATAAAAATCTTAATAACCTTTTGCTCGGTTTGTCCTGGAGAATATTTTGCCCTCGGTCTTTCATACAGACCTCGGGCAAAATATTCTCCCGGACAGACATCGCACTCGGTTATTAAGATGTTTATATAATAATATAAAGAATTGTAAGAATCGCATTTTTTCCACAGAATGGAAATAGAATCATAGGTACCTTAAGCAGTTAGGGTGGCAATGGCTACGATGACTGCTTGTGAAATCCTACTTTCTTGTTTTCTCTTTTCCTTTGTGTATCATCCATTCATCGTTATTCTTCCTTGCTCGAAGAAACTGTAGTTATTGCAACAACTGGATACCCTAGTTTTTAAGGAAAACGAATATCAGGATATTTTCTATTTCCACGATTTTAGCATTTGTCATTTAGCAGTGGCGTTTAACAATGCTGAAATCTTAACATCTGAACTCGTGGACCACAGGAGGT